>KL285351.1:67290-79591 GCA_000699545.1 Podiceps cristatus
CCTCGATTGTTGTGCTATTCTGTACTTTTTGCTACAGATTTCTGCAAGGAGCTGTGTATGGCATCAATGTCTCCCCATATCTCGCTGTTTCAAGATGTCAATTCCTCCTGTGGTCTCCAACATGACACAAGTGTGACCATCTTTGAGCACAACACACCAAAACCTGTGACCCAGGCACAGCAAAGAACCACAGTCTCCAGACTTCACTCTTACATTTTGTCTCTAGAAGCTCATGCTGGGGGGTGCTCACTATTGGTGGGGTTGAGAGGGAGAGGAGAGGATAACACGGACCAGTTGGTGATGATAATCTGTTAGGCCTTCGACAAAGTATCCATCTGGCCTGGGTTTCCAATGCTTTCCATGCCTCAGTCATCTCCTTTTGTGCATAGTTCTTTCTTTCATCATAATCCCACCTGAAATGTCAAAGAAGGTGTCCCTGCATGCCGTTCTCTCAGTGATTTTGATCAGGACCACCCTTCCACAAGGAACATGAGATCTCAATGCAAGGCCACAGCAGAGTAGTTATTAAACGTTTCTGCACTTCCATATCTCTTTGGTGCATGGGGGCAGGTTCCCAGTGGGTGCTAACCAGTGTTGTTCGACAGCATCCTGCAGCAGGATGCCGTTATACCCTGTGCATCTAATCCCAATTCTGCATTCCTGTATGCTGCCGTGTGAAGCATCAGCTGAAAATGATGCTACTTAGTATTTTGAAAGGCATCTTCTACACAGAGCGGAAGGCAGCTCCCAGTAATTCTCCACTTGACAGTTATTTAACACATTTCAGCTCTGATTTCAGTTCTACATTTAGGTTTACAAAAAAAAGATTTCTGACATTTTGTCAGTTTTTTCATCCATGCCTGTATTCCCACTTCATCTCACATTTCCTCAGTTCATTACAGCAACCCCTGCTATGACAGGATAAAGCCATACATAAAAAGCCCTTTCATGGCTACTTCACATTGATATCTATTTTTGAGAGAGAAACTGAACTGAAGCAGCATGACTCTCCAGTTCACTTTTCTCCTTGTCAGCAACTAGATTGACAGGGCTGGGGTACAGACAGACACACTGTCACCTCCAGTTTAAATGTCCCACTGGGACATAAATCCATAATGAAGGGAGTGAAAAAAATCCATCTCAGCCAAAATCTAAAACATATTTAATGTATATGCCAGATGAGGACAGCTGTCATCCCCTTTTGTGAAGAAATCTTGATGCTTGTGAGACAACTTCTCTCCTAAGGAAAAAAGGGACTGTGGGCTCCTCACATGTGTAAAGGTTCTCCTTGCAGTTGTTGCCTGAATGCCAGATTATCTTTGGGCTTTTACCTAGCAGGTATCTTCCTCCCAGCATAGCCAATCTGTTAGTGATCATTCTCATTATTCTTTGCTATAACAGCTTAGAAGATGGGGACTTTCTTCTCCTACACCTGTTTTAGCCAAGGTGGGGCAAGTCAGGAGGTCACAGGGCTTCACAGGGCTTTTTTTTTTATTATTATTTTTTTTTTTTTCTGGCTTGTGTGACAAGGAGAAATTCAATGAAGTTCAAATATAGCAAGTTCAAAACAGAAGCAAGAAAATAATTCTTCATATTTTGACACCTATAATGATACATGTCCTGACACAGCATCACGAAAATTAAGACTAGGGAATGTTTTAAAACAAGATTAGATTTGGCAATGTATTCTGAAGACATAAAGATACAGATGTTGACAGTCAATGCCAGAAATATTTTGGAAAGAACAGAAACCCTATGCCTCAAGATTTTATCTAATCTCTCTTCAGGATTAGGAGGAGATCTTTGTAGATCTTAGATGATACTTCAGTTGTTTTACAGGGGATTGTTGACAGCTTTATCAGATATAACTGGCATTGGTCTTTCTTCTCAGAGAGAATCCTGGACTAGCCAGGCTTCCAGGCATACTGAAAAAAACTTAGATTATTGCTAACTCCACTTTCTCTATACCTTTTCTGGCAGTGGTTTATGTTAGCCTACATTCTCCTCACAGGGAAATCAGACTCCTCTGAATCCATTCGGTTTCTGACAATTCTAGCTTTTGCCAGCCCCAAGCATGGCAGTAGCTCCTTAGTCCTCATGTCACCCCTCTGCCCCATCCCTGAGCTCAAAGGATGCCGCTCAATGTATGGTTGCCTTCTTGGTTTTCCTGGCATGTACAAGTTACACCATTTGGAGCCCAGTATCTGCCAATAGGATCAAACCAGATGCTGAGAACTAGGTAGTGATTCTAAACATTAGTTCCATTGGGTATTTAATTACTAGAATTATTTTATTCTTTGGCTAATTGAAGTAACACTGGCTCAAACTGTTGGGCAGAAGTGAATTTCAGTCCTACTGAAGTCCATGTAATCATAGCCACACCACAGGGGAAGGCAGCTCTTCTGCCATGGATCCATTCCCTTCTCCCCTGTGAGCTCTCTGAGTTACCAGAAAGTATCTCCATTAGTCTCCTGGCACATTCACGTCACTGCACCTGATAAAGCAGATAATACTCAACTTACTTCAAGAAAGAATTATCACCTTCAGGAAGGTGTGAGAATTAATACATAAGAAACCACAAAAATACCCCATGGCCACAAATAAATAGACAATCTATTCACATTAAGCAGCTTGATCGACTTTCCCATGAGCTGAGGGTGAAAAGGTGTGTCCTTGCACAATCACACCTCGGACTCGCGTCCATCAACGTCAGTTGCTCTGCACAGTAATGTCAAACTTGTTCCACAGCCAGTGCCAAATTCCACGTCCAGCTACTCCCAGGCCAGGACATGAATTTCAGACAACATATTTTTTGACAGTCCAGACTGGCACACCCACTGACCTCATGGGGAAGTCTGCGCATACTTCAAGGGTAGAATATGGTGTTTAAGTAGTAAATTGTTGTTTATCTGCTTAATGCCTTCTTACAGTCAGTGTTGCTGAGTAAGAAGATGCGTTCCCCTTCCAGGTTTCTGCTCTTTCTCCCTGATCTCCTGCATCCCCTGTTCTTTTGTCTCTCCTTTCCCACCCATCTCTTCCTCCTTCTCTATTTCCTTCCCTGTAATAGCTCCCAGTTTCCACCATGAAGCAAAGAAATACTTCATATCTTCATCCGTGGGATAAGACCTGTCATTAGATTAAACTTACTCATTCAAGATAAACCCAGTAAATTGGATTTCGACTAGATATGGTTTCCACATATGCAGAGCTCTGCTAACCCTTTGGTTTAACCAGGTTGGTATTCCACCATTTTAGTTTAAGTCCCATAATTTTAGATGACGTTCAGGCTTGAAATTTGACGTCTAAATAAGTTAAATGAATCCTATACGAGTCTTTCAGACTGTTTGTAGGCCCAGGAAAGCAATCCTGCACATTACCAAAACATTTTGCAGAGCTCTCTTGCAGTTGATTCAGTTGTAGAAAGTACATTGACATTAAGTTTCTGTGCATTTCCAAGCCTCTGTGTGATACAATGTCAGTGTTTTCAAGTGGTTCTTTTCAGTGAAAATGTTGCTGAAATTGCCATTTTTGTAAGAAGCTGTGCTTTATTTTTCTTGTTCAAAGTTGTTAAATGACAATAACCAAGGAACCAAGGAAGAAAAGAACACGTTTTGCCCCTTCCTCTGCAGCCCCACCCATGCTAAAATACAGCCCAAGGGAATATGCAATCAATCACATGCAGTGGAAATGTCCACTGCAAAACCAGAGGTGACTGAAGGGGGGGATTTTGAGAGAAATGGAGCAGAGTGAAGAGGGTGGCAGTCAGCATGCACTCACTCCCTTCAGTTCACGTGTCTGTGAAACTGGCTGCTGGAGTTAGACCTCTTAATTCCAACCTTGACACCAACCCATGCAGTAACATCTATCAGGTGGATTCCGACTCAGCCCCAGATGTATCATTCCTGCAAACACTTCTCTCCTCCATGAGGACCAGCAAAAGCAGTCCCAGGCCCGGACCCACCTCCATGGAGGACTGGGCACTGGACTTGGTAGTAGGAAACTCCTGCTTTGCCAGTATGGGCAGTCTACCACTAAATTACCCAATATCTTGCCAGTCCTGGCAGCTGCCATGGGTTTGGTCCCCAGTCCTTTCCCACAGAAGCCAGGTGGCAGGGTTATGGCTCAACTGCACCCACCACTCCTGGAAAGGGCTCTTGCGCATCACCCCAAATCCCCACTTTTGGAAATCCCAGAACAGGGAGATCTTATTGCAGGAGGTGAGATATAGACTAAACATAAGGAAGAAATTTTTTACAATGAGGGTGGGTGAAGCACTGGAACGGGTTGCCCAGAGAGGTGGTAGTTGCCCCATCCCTGGAAACATTCAAGGTCAGGCTGGACGGGGCTCTGAGCAACCTGGTCTGGTTGCAGATGTCCCTGCTCATGGCAGGGGGGGGGGAACTGGATGGCCTTGAAAGGTCCCTTCCAACCCAAACTGTTCTGTGATTCTATGATATTCACCTCCCTGTGTGAGAATCTTTCCTTTATTAAGGAACTGCTTAAAAAAGTACAGATGGCTCTAAATTAAGATGAGAAACCTCAATGCACTGTAAATTATAAACATAGACAGAAGGATAATAGAGGTGGGATAGATTCTACATACTTTTGGCAAGCTTTAGTGGTTTTGGTAAATAACTGAGAAAATAAGCATAGTGATGAAGGCGAGGTGTATCATCCTCCTGGCTGCTGGTCTGCAATGAAGTGACCCACACTCCACTCCGGTGAGCTCAGAGAGCTGCTGGAAGAGAACTAAATGGAGGCTCTGGGTCTAATTTGGCCAAGAAAACAAGAAATAGCTTTAGGAAAAAGACACTTACTAATTCTTACACTAAATGTGTTTGTTTTCATAGCAGCAGGTGAATAATGTCAGAGGAGAAACTTTAATCACAACCAGAGCAAGTACACTACTGTGGCTTTAGTTGAGGAATAATTAATTTTAAAGTAATGCAAGTTATATTTTCTCAGGTTGCTCATTACATGGTGTTTGTATGTAATCGCTCACATACACACAACGCATCCTGGGACACATTAAGCATTTAATTTTTGTGTATTTAAAAGGAGCTTCTTGCTGTTAAATTACTCACAGCTCTTCCAGAATCCACCAGTATTTATATAGCTTTTGCCAATGTTTATATTAACAGCAGAGGTGCTAACAGATCAGTAAGATAATTTTCCCTCAGGTCTGTCCAGGAATTTTTTGTACTTTCTCAAAGGAATCTAGAAGATAATCCACAATGTTTAATAAAAATGGATTCATTGTCAAATACATTCCTTTTGTGCCAGTCCTGAGGTTTTTTAGGTTATGATTATTATGGTGGCTGTGTCTTTCTCCCTCATACACAGACACGTGCGTGCGCAGACACACACACAGCTTGCCAGACATTGTTATGCCATAACTACTTTTTAGGACTATAATTAGTCCAGATTGTGCCAGCTCAATAAAGCTCCTAAAGAAAAAAGTCTTAAAGGCTTTTTCTCCTCTTTCCAGCCTGTAGCTTGTCTGGATGAAGGCTTTAGGCACCCTGACACCAAGGGATGATTGCTTTCTTCCATGGGCAAATGCAAAATCCAGCAGAGACAGTCAGCAGACTTGGCACTCTCTTTACACAGAACACTGCACAAAGCCACCAGCTAGGCCCTCCTGCAACTTCTGTGTAGTTGCAAAAAGTGCAAAAAATGAAAAACTGCTGGGTGACAGGCACTTGGTGCACCTTGTCTCTATCAGACACACAAGTGCAATACTCCTCAGAGATCTTTACCCAGGAATTTTCAGTTTAAGGAGTGTTTTCACTAGGTCTGAAGAGCATCTTGCCCAGGGTGTAACTGGGCAGGATGCCTTTGGATCCTCACCAGGAGAAAGCATCACAAGAGCACAAACAGACATGTAATGGGTACCAGAGCAAGTCTGCAACTGAAGCTACGCCTAGGCTGGCCTGCAGTGAGAATTACGCATATTGGCTAAAATCAAATGAGCAATAAACATATGAGTATTGGATTCAGAAAACATAAGGGCACCCAGAAAATCGTAAGAGTTTCTGAATGTTTGGCAGGGACATGCAGCAATCACAGTGTAATTATACCAATCCTAGAACTAGGGGAATATTTAATGGGTGGACAGATTCTGAAAGTTATGTTTTTATGACTTAAAAATCACTGTTCAGCAGTAATTGTTCTTTCTTAAGACAGGTAAAATTTGCACTTCTGAATGTTTTCTTCAGTGTTTGTTGTCTTACAGAAAAAAACTGAATAGGCATGTTATTAGCCTGCACTGACTTAATTTACTGAAGAAAAATTTCAGGTGACATGATTATGGATGCAGCATAAGAATTTAATATATTACATTTCCTAATTAACAAATCTTTCTTAGTATTACAAGAAGAGAAGTTTCTTGGAATGCGAATTATTAGCATGAGTTACTTGCCATAATTTTTTATGTCCATTAATTTCTTGGTTTCTGAGGTAGCATCCCAGATTTCAGGAAAAGCAAATACTGAAGTCTGGAATCCAGACAGGATTTTGTAGCTACTTTAGATGCTTTCATCTAGGTTTACAAAGGCTAGTTACTTCAGTGGATCTATACCTACTTACAAAGATACAACATTCAATATATTAAATCAATGATATGCTGAAGGACACATTTGGTTAAGCAAATCTCTTGAAAGATGACCTTTACCTGGTTGTTGTGGCCAACCATTTTCAGGTTCAATTTAGTTCTCAGCACGTCATGTAGGATATGCTCATTTCATATCTTCATCCTCATTTTTAAAAGTCAAATATTCATATGAAGATGTCTGGTCAAATGTAAACCCTGAAAATGGAGCATGTTTGATATCAGAATACTTTTTCAATACCTGAAAACATGAAGTTTCACATACTGTCTTGACTAATTTTTACTTTTACATCTTTCTGACTTTGATAGTCCCTAACTGGTTTACAGACTGTGTCCTGACAACATGCTTTGTTGTCGTCTTACCATCTATAATTACTTCTATTCACCAAATTCGTCTCTCTTCCCTCCTTGTGAGCAGCACAATTGGTATTTTTGAGGAACAGGCTCATTTCCTGAGAGGAAATGTGTTTCATATTAAAAACCTCCGCTTTGGTTGTCTCATTTGTATATCTCCTAATGTACTTCATAGAATCATAGAATCATAGAATGTTTTGGGTTGGAAGGGACCGATAGGGGTCATCTAGTCCAACCCCCCTGCAGTGAGCAGGGACACCACTACCCAGATCAGGTTGCTCAGAGCCCCGTCCAACCTGGTCTTGAATGTTTCCAGGGATGGGGCATCCACCACTTCTCTGGGCAAACCCTTCCAGTGCTTTACCACCCTCATTGTAAAGAATTTTCTCCTTACATCTAATCTAAACCTACCCTATTTCAGCTTGAAACCATTACCCCTTGTCCTATCTCCATTGTCCCTACTGAAAAGATTCTCCCCCTCTTTCCTATAGGCCCCCTTTAAGTACTGGAAGGCCGCAATCAGGTCTCCCCGCAGCCTTCTCTTCTCCAGGCTGAACAAGCCCAACTCTCTCAGCCTGTCCTCATAGCAGAGTTTGCTCTCTCTCTTGTTTTCCTTGTTTGTCTTAAAATTTGCCCTTTAGAAGTGCAACAGTCTCACCTATGGTAGCTCGACTATTTACTTTGAACTGTAGTCCCTCTAGTCATCCCTTCAAAAATGTTGGCTGCCTTCACCTCGGTGATTACTTCCTGCCCTGTGCTTAAGAGGAAATACCATGTATGATATGTACGTTTGATGTCTTCTCCTGCAGAAAGTTACCTGCAGATTCCAGCTTGCAAACAGCCTGATGAGCTCATGAGGGTGTTTGTGAACACACAGATTATTGCAGTGAAATTCTTTAGTGATGGGCCTGAAACAGGGCTGTTTTGTCTACCCACCAAGATGCTGGTTTTAGCACGTCTGTGCTAGCAGTCTTCTTATTCCTAGCCTTGTCTTTCCACTCTTGCTGCTGGCATCCTCCTGCCAGTTTGGGAATCTCTTTGCCAACTGCTTTTGGTCTTCATTGAAAACGAAAGACAACGCCAACATTCAGTGGATGTATTTTACTTCTGGGAAAAAACTAAGCAATGCGAACTCTCTAAGCAGGTTAAGCAGTCTCAGGAGCTAAGACAAAAGCATGCAAAGTGTCCAATCTAACTTGCACATGGCCTTAAACAACCCATGTCTTCCAGCCCTTTGTTCATAGAAATTTCCCATGTAGCAATTTTGGGGCAGGGGAAAGCTGTCCAATATTTTGTATACATAGAAGCTGTGAAGCTCTCTGTTCAGACAGAAACATTTGAGGAACAAGTGACCCTTGTAACAGGATATGTGTGATCCCAAAAGGCAGTGCATCTACTTAACCAGATGACATTGCAGTCCTGCATATATTATCATAAAGATTGGTACAGGAAGGGATTTTACTGAGAATACAAGTTATCCTGCAGAACAAAGGTGAGTTGAAGGTAATGGCACTTGAGCTATCGCTCCAGCATTCTAATGACGGGACATCAAAGTGAACCCTGGAGTCACAAGCGCCGTTGTCTCATGAACACAGGAGCAGCTTGGACTGGATATGATGTTCAGCTGCTGTATCTTGTATGTCGGGCATGCTAAATTCACTGATGAAACAAGTCAGCAGAGAGACAGCAGAACAGTTTTAGCCACTTATGTTAGAGATAAATTTCTCTTTTCTGAAGCCTTAAGTGCCTTAATTCTACACATTAGATAGCATGGAATAAACAGTGATTCATATTGTTAAAATAACCCCCAAATCATTACAAATATTTGTCCAGTTAGATAAAGGCATTTATATCAAAGTCTAACAACTGTTTGTAGCTGCATTCTGAGTCATTTTAGCATTCTTATCTTGACGTAAGGAGAAAAAGAAAATCTTTCGAAAAATTAAATAGTGGTTGTGGTCATCCTTAGGAGACTAGATAAGGACAATTTCCCCTCTGTTGCGCTTTGAGCAAAGGGAGGAGAAAAGGTTTCCCTTTCCTACCTTGGGTTTCCTCCAGCATGTAAGCATCCTCAGAAATGGCTAGTCCTTGCCCTCTGCCACTCCCGGCTCACATTCAAGAAGTGAAACAGAAGAGTGCATAATTTCAGTGTAGTTACTTTTATATATATTGGTAGATGTAGTTAACGTGGTTAAGCATGGATGCTTGCTGCTGCTCTTTGTCAGATACCTTCAGAGTCTAAAATGTTCTTGTGTCAAGATTTTCAAATGTAATTTGAAGTGATCCCTGTAACTCATTGAAGCAGCCCAAGCTGGGAGAGGGTAGAACATCTGCCTTCTGAAATTGGTCACTTACAGGGTATTTCAGTTCTGAGTACTGGAAATCAGTAGTCACTTGTGAACATCTTGACCTCACTCCTTTTCTGTTGAAGCTAAGGTGTCCATTTCACAGTGGTTTATTTTTGTCTGATGTGGCAGAATAAAAGTACCACATAACCTGGTTATTTCCCCAGGGATAGTATGGGCAAACAATGCCAGTGTGTTCATTGTGCTTTCTGTCTCTATACACATTACAAATGGACAGAAAAGGAAAGTTTCTCTATTAACTTAAAAAGAGACTTACCAGATATCAAAAATAAAAGATGCTCTGATGTTAGGTCTCAGTGCTGCATTGAGAATGATGTTATACATTTCAGACCATCTATGGTCTCACTTCTTTGTTCATATTTTCTTCAGCTGCTTCGGAAATGTGGATGTTGGTTCCATGGGGATAGGATGGGAAAAAAAAATACAGAGCAAAAGACCCTTTCCAGATTGTACTCATTTTGTTCATTTACCTATTCAGAGCTCAGAACAAAGAGAAAACAAGAACACACTAGTTTCATTAACAAAGCACATTACTGATTTTCCTAATGCTGGTCAGAGGTCATGCTAATCAGGAGGTCTTGCTATTCCTAATGTCTTTTTACTCATATCAAAAGAACACTTTATTCAGCACGGTTAACTTCCTAAAAGCTATTTCTGTGCTCAACCATAACAATTCTCAAATGAATCCATCATTTGCTCTAGGGTGGTAAAAAATAATTTATTCTAGGTAATTTGCAGCTTCCTCAGTAGCTTTGGTAATCTCAGATGCCTTGTCACCCTCAGCAACATATGTAGACTCTGATTCATGTGAATTCATGTGAGTCCTGTGGTCCCGCATGAATCGGAAGCAGGGATGAACTAGCCAGCAGACATGCCCTATGACATTTAGTTTCTGGGAACGCCAAAAAAACCTCCCACCCCTGTCTTCGATCAGTAGCAATGTGATTTAAACTCTGCCTACTTAACACAGATGTGATCATGCTCACAAAGATGTTAAACTATTTCCCAATTGTATTTTTAATGAGAAATTACTGGCTATGTGGACTCAAAGTGCAAGTTCAATTACGCTGTTTCCGTTCAAAGAGAAAAAGAAAGCACATGCATTACTATTCCCGGTGAGTTCGTTGCTCCTTGGGCTTTCTTGTACAGGAAATGGACGCAAACTGAGACATTCCAGCTATCACAGAAATATGACATGCTGCCTTTCTTCTCTCTCCCCTTTTAGAAGACTTAATTTCCAGAAAGCCCACATTTGGGAAGAAGGGGGAGAGGGAAAGGGAGGAAGGAAGGAAGGAAGGAAGCAAGCAAGCCCTTCTTCCCCTTGAGCTAGGTCTTCTTATGTCGTGGATTCACTGCTTAGACTGTCCAAGCGAAAAAGCAGAGGGTAATATTCACAAAATTCTTCATCAAGAACTTTTGTTTTCAGAATGCACCTTTTCTTCACTTGGACTTGTGTCTGGTTTTCAACCAGGACGGTGCTAATTTTGTCTTCAACAGCTATTGTGTTTTGGATTTAGTATGTGAAGAAAGCTGATAGCACGCTGCTGTTGTTGGTTGCTGATGGACAATCAAGGACATTTTGCAGTTTCCCGGGTTTTGCATGTGCAGGTGCAAAACCTTGGGAGGGCACAGCCAGGACAGTTGATCCAAACTGGCCAAAGAGAGTTTTCCGTACCACAGACGCCATGCCTGGTGTAAGTGAGGGTCAGCCACTGCCCCCTGGCTCAGGTTCCTTGTTTGGTTCGTGTTCTGTTCATGTTCCCTTCTTGTTACTTTGTAGTTGTTGCTGTTGTTTTTGTTTGGCCCTGTTTGTTTCTTTGTTCAGCTGTTTGTTCCCTCGCCCTCTGTGGAACTGGCTGTTCTGGGATGGCTGCAGGGGAATATCCCTGCTCCCTGCCTGCTGCTCGGGACGGGCTGTGTTGGTCATTGGGTGGTGAGAAATTGTGCATCAAGCTCGCTCGCTCTCTGATTCTCCTCCTCACCTCACCAGGGCAGGGTGGGGTGAACGAGCGACTGTGTGGTCCAGTTATCATTCGGGGTTAAACCACGGCATCTTGTCACCTTCAATGAAGCACCTTTCTGGGCAGAAGAGGAAGGTTTTTGCACAGGAGCAGTGCAAGGGAAAGGCAAAGAACCAGGGAGGGATTACTCAAATTCCTTTCTCATCCATGCACAAAGTGCTGGGGGCAGTAGGTTCACTTGCTCTCCTGCTTTAGCCACAATCTTGTGGACCGTTCCACTGGTATTTGGCATTGCTCAGGGAAGATGGTCTGCTGAGAGCAGTGGGGAGGCTCAGGAGTATGAAGTGAAGCTGGTGTGGGAGTTACAAGCTTGAAGCTTCAGCTTGAAAGAACAAACACCAGGAAAAACTCAGAAATAACTAACAAATCAGCTGGGGCAGTTATAGCCAGGGTGCAGCACAGTGTATCACATCAGTTTTCAGTCCATATTTTCTATTTATACTTTGGTACCACCTAAGGATCCCAGTTTGGACTGAATCTCAAAAATAGTGTCTTAACCGAGTACCAGATTGCACTTAGGTGTGCATCCTGCACACATGGGCCTCCCCGTTCTACTGTCATCAGAGTTTACTGCAGCTGCCTCCTGTCCCTACACCCTAGTTACCAAAAAAACAAGCTGTGAAGAGACATAACACGTCGTCACATCACACAGCTGGACCCCAGAGTAAAGGGCTCTGGGACCCCATGGTTAGATACAGGCATAGTGTCTAGCATTGTATGAACACAGAGCACTAGAAAGTTCACAGCTCAAGCAGCTTTTGGTCAAAATGACAAGCCAAATAACTACATATAACCACAAAACCCACTTTTTGAAAGCTGAATGTGATACAAAATCTGTGTGTGTTTTCCCCATTTCCTAATCCTAAATCACTGATTTCCCTTAACATCACCCACTGCATCCATTTGCCAGTTAAATGCCTTCATGGTCCCCACACTGTTCAATTGCCCTC
>KL285351.1:79622-102824 GCA_000699545.1 Podiceps cristatus
CGTATCAACCACAGGGTAGCCGTTTTGGAGGCATCTGTAATTGTGGGTGAGTTGGCCTTAGCAGTATGCCAGAAAAATGAGCGAAATGTCCTTTGCCTGGAATCTTCCCACAGGCTGAAGTCTAAGCACTCAGAAGATGCAAACCTGCAAAGAGGGGTCACAGACATGATGGAAAACATCTTTATCTCGACATGGACTAAGCATAAGTTAAAGCGTGATGGATTACCCACGTCCTTTGTGTTGGATGCTGGGCATGTCACTTCTGCTTGTGATACAGCTGCTGCACAGATCTCAAGGGATGTGGGAGTTGTGCTCATCTTGCTTCCTCTATACTCTGCTGTTAAGGGTCCTCTGTTCTCCTGAAATCGAGACATCAGGCCAGACCTTTGCAGTTGTAACTCCTGCGATTGACAGGAGTTGTGCTACATTGCCTCAGCACTGGGAAGGCTCCAAGCAAATTCCTAAGCAGTTATTGGAAATCCTGACAGGTTACCTGATGCACAATAATTTGTAAAGCTGTTGTAATGTGACCATACATCTGAGCCTTCAGAGGAGCCCTATGATTCCCATCCAGAACAATTATGGCAGTTGACTCTAGGATAATTATTTTATACTCCCGTATGCAAGAATGGAGTTGCCAGTACTAAAATAAACATTTTGCAAGCTACAGAGGTGGGGCAGTAGCTCCAACTGCAATTGCCTGAATATAAGCCAATGAGATCTGGCACCAGCTACCTAGCTTGGAGAAAAGGTCTTGTTATCAGCTTCCGCATGCTTCAGTTTGCACACGTTTTGCATGACTCTTTCCTGCCTTGTAACTTAAAATCATACCATACCAGGTCTCCTTTCAAAATGTCAGTCTGACAAAAAGTCATTCTTAAAATATTAGGTGGAGAATCTTGAGAGAGCTTGAAGATGTTTGTTTGTTTGTTCATTCGTTTGAGTTTTCACAGGACTGACAGGAAAACCTGTACAAATTGTTTAAGTGTGACTTGCGTAGCCACTGAAATCTGAGTCCACTGGTCACAATGGTTTTCTTGTATTGTAACATGTCTTTATAGATGTAGGATCTCTTTTTCTTTTTCTTTTTCTTTTTCTTTTCTTTTTCTTTTTCTTTTTCTTTTCTTTTTCTTTTTCTTTTTCTTTTCTTTTTCTTTTTCTTTTTCTTTTCTTTTTCTTTTTCTTTTTCTTTTCTTTTTCTTTTTCTTTTTCTTTTCTTTTTCTTTTTCTTTTTCTTTTCTTTTTCTTTTTCTTTTTCTTTTCTTTTTCTTTTTCTTTTTCTTTTCTTTTTCTTTTTCTTTTTCTTTTCTTTTTCTTTTTCTTTTTCTTTTCTTTTTCTTTTTCTTTTTCTTTTCTTTTTCTTTTTCTTTTTCTTTTCTTTTTCTTTTCCTTTTTTCTTTTTCCTTTTTGTTTTTTCTTGTTTTTTCTTGTTTTTTGGTACAGTTAAGCAGTTCCTGGAATAATTGCACTTTTAACCCTTCTTAATTCCTTTAAGTGTACATCTTCTCAAATCTAAGCATATGACCTTCACTGGGTGGGTGACCAAGCTCTGGAGCAAGTTGCCTGGAGTGGTTGTGGAGCCAGTCTCCATGCTTGGAGATATTCAGAAGCCATCTAGACACAGTCCTGGGCAAATGGCTCCAGGTGGCTCTACTACAGCAGGGGTGCTGGACCAGAAGAACTTCAGAGGTCCCTTCCAACCTCAACCATTCTGTAATTCGGTGATTCTATCTACTGATAGGACAGCCTTTCAAACTACAATATTTCTTTCTTGGATAAAAAAACAGTTTAGGGGAAAAAAAAGAAAGAAAGAAAGATAAATCCAATCAATAGACGATGTACCCATCTAGTTTACCACCATCCAACAGTCCATATTGGGTTCCTGATATATCCTACTTTGTCAAGGCTCCATAATCTGGGTGTTAGTCTATACCACTAATGGGATCCAGATTATTCTCTCTGCTTCATGAAATGTGCTGTTAAACCCCAGTCTTATGGTCATATTCTTATAAAAATGAAGCCACTTTTGAACTTGTTTCAGTACTTTCATCTGCCAGACCCTAGAACTGGCAAACCAAACTTGCAGCTCAGAGACAGAATGCAGAAGCTCCATAGCCAACACTCTTCCTATTCTCTTTCCAGCATTTTCTGAGATGATGTTTCTTTGCTTGGGTGGGTGGGGGAATAGTTTCTGGGTTTGGGGGTTTTTTTTGCCTTTTCTTTCTAGTAGCAGCTCACACTAAGTGAAAGAAACGTGGGGGTATAGCAGAGATTAGTGTAATTACATGGTTCATCTCAACTACTCACACGCAACTTTCAGAAAATTATCCATTGTCACCTCCACACTTGCCATAGTCACGTGAGAATGTTACTTTATTCCTGTGTTAATCAGTAGCCCCTTAGTAACTTCCGTCTACCTCAGAAAAGGAGACTAGTTAGCCAGGAATAAAAAGTGGCGAAAAAATTTTACTGTAATCAATATTTTAAATCCTTCCCTCTACCTCAGAAAAGGAGACTAGATAGCCAGGAATAAAAAGTGGTGAAAAAATTTTACTGTAATCAATATTTTAAATATTCATTTTTGGATTGCACTGTCCTTTTTAACATATATTATTTGAACAATTTTTCTCTTGTATCACTCTGTGATTGTGAACTGTGAACCTATTTTAATGGTTTATAGCAATTTCTGTAATTTCTCCAACACTTCAAAATCACCTTGAGTATTTATAGTGCACCAAACATCTTTGGATTGGGTTGTGACTCAAGACATAGGCGTGACATACATGAGATACGTTGCTACAGACCTTTGTTGATGCAGTGACATGTCTCTGAGTCAGACTTCCTTCTTTTTTTTTTTATGCATCTAGTGGGTGGGACATAAATTACTGTTAGCCTATTCTGTGTCAGCCGTTATAGTAGGGTGGATAAAGAGACGTCTCTGTTCCTTAACTCTGTCCAAGAAGAGTAAGCAAGCCCACTATTTTTATTTCTTCTTTAATAATTAATTCTGGTAACCTGTGGGAAACTTATAGTCTAACTCACTGTGACCCAGCTCTAATGCTTCTTCCAGCCTTGGTGTCTGTTTGCAGCTCATCTGCATTCAGAATGATGTCTCCCTTATCTGGTGACTGTCTGGCACTGACTTAGAGTGGTAGATATATATGAAATACATATCACTTCAAATAATTTGGCAACTCTATTACTCTGAAACTTGTTTTATATCAAATGTGACATTTCCTGTGTGGGACACCACAGCTTGCTTTAACACAATTGAGACGGATAACTTACTGTTGCTTTTTCAGTTGGTCCTTTAACTGCCATTTAATGGCAAAGGGGGGGGGGCGCAATACCTCATGCTAAATGTAGTGCATATTTAAATCCCTCCATTGATAAGGAGGAAGGGATGCTTGGTGTTCTCTATCAATAAATGGGGTGCCTAAACAAAGGGCTTCATTGAACTGGATGCCAGACTCATCCCAGTGATCAAGCACTGCCTAGCTCCATCTCAGGAAGTGCCTGAACATATGGAGATAGTTAGCTTCCCAGCGACGGAAGAGGCAGAAACTGAAAGCAAGGCTGCCAGGAAAATCAAATTGCTGCAAGCCCAGGAGATGTGAAAACTGTTGAATCTGTATAGGAATATACACCAGACACTGGTATGTCCTAGTCTTGCTACACTCGTTTTCTCTGGTCCATGTGTGATATTTGCGTATCACAAAGGTAGGGAGGAAAAAAAAGGAGCTAGAAATAAGAAGGAGCAATGATCAGATGCCAAAGAAATACCCTGCACACATAGTTTGCACCTACTCAAATGTTTTCAAAAGTAGAGAAGAGCATATACTCTAGCATGTGTAAGGTAAACTCAAAGGTTCATGAAGAAGTCAAAAGTTGTCCAGTTTGGAGCATTAGCCGAAGTTACTGAGTCTCCAAGGAACATTTGACATCTGTAGGTCATAAACAAGCTGGGAGACAGGACAAAACATACCAGACACAGATAAAAATAAAATAGATACTGTGGTGTGTTCAGCAAAATAAAACATTGCTATAAAGATTGCAAGATGTTTAGAGGAAGGTCAGAATAGTTCAGGGGCAGATTTTGTTTCAAGATGAAGTACTCCCCCAAGTTCAGGTGTATGTTTTAACTAGTTCTGAAATGGGTCCCAGCTGCAGTTTTATTTAATGTTTTTTCTCGCTTTCCTTATTAGTTTCCTCATTTAGATATTCTAATCAAAACCAATATTGTTCCTTCTGAGTAGGGGGGAATAAGAAAGCTGGCACTCACCGAGTACTTTTGTACTGATACTATGGAGAGAAGATTGATTCCTTCTTTAACTATGATGATGTTTTTTACACATTTGTAGCAAATTCCTTGAGAAATTAGCAGAATAAAACCATTTTTCTCCTTTTCTTAACAAAAATCTGTAACACATAGACAAAGCTGATACAGTAACATCATCTAAAAATCTCAGCATTCACCCATTTGTACTGGTTTTCTCAAGAAGAAAAAGTAGTCATTTTTGAGTGAGAACTTTACCCTGTACCCACTTTTACACACTTGTATAACCTTTCTATACATACATGAGCCAGCCTCACAGTGGAGCTGATCCCATGCATGAAGTGAGAAACAAAGGCCCAGCTCCTCAGACATTCATAGAAGAGTACATCAAGTACATCATATTTAGTTATGCTGATCTCAATGATAACTAAGCTCCTAGGTAGGATTTAGAAATGGGAACCATCTTGCTGAATTTTGGATGTCTATTCATGAACTAGTTGTCATGTCTCCCTTTCTGGACAATGTAGGTCCACCCAGTAGAATCAGTAGTATGCAAAGGCTGTTGGTCGTTGCAGGATCAGATGAATCTACTCAGCACAAAGTCTCGTGACTGTATTGATAACGTCCACTGGTTTACAAAGGGAATCTAAGGTGACTAACCCAGAGATAAAGATCTTCACTAAAGACATCCACAATTTTGATGAATTCTCCCTCTTCTTTCTCCTCAGAAAACAAGGTCCTCTGGGCAGGAACTGGCTGATGTCTGGAACACTCATTGCTTTTCCTGAGCTGGGAAACATGGTTTATGGCAAACAAATGCATTTCTATAAATTATGGCCCAAGATATAATCTTGGAAATACTTCCATACATGAATGTTACATATCATATGGGCAAAACTACAAAGCTACGGAAGAGCAGTGATCGGATAGTGGCAGAATGCTGTATGTACTTGAGTGACCAGGCCAATAGTACCAAAGTTTGAAGTCAATGAAGTGTAGTTTTGATGATTTGAAAAACAGATAGGCCAGCTACCAGCAGGAAAGAGCTGCTCGGTGTCATCTGCAGAGAGCTCAACCGAGTCCAACCGTTAAATCTGCTTCTGATATTTTTTGCAGTCTGCCTGCATATTTGAGCCCAGTGAGACATTTGCATGCAAGATTGACTAGTGTTTAAATGCCACTCACTCTGTAAATGTGATAACTATAAATATAAGTCACTTCATTGGGCAGATCTTGTCGTATCAGCAGAAATCCACTTATTTTCTTACTCTGGGAGAGAGAGTGGAGATGGATTGTGAGCTATCTCACATTTAGAATGAGAGTACCACAGCTTGCTCTGTTACGAAGTGGATAACCTCTCCATCTTGCGTTATTCCCAGCCTCATCCACAAATTGGTTGCAGAAGGTTGTGGAAACCAGAAATGACGAAAGGCTTCTGGTGACGGAAACAGTGAGCGAACAGCAGACAGATGCAAGCAGCGGCTGTGCAAGGCGGCTGTCCCGCCCTCCCATCCCAGGAACACCCCGCCATCCCGAGGGGACGCCGCAGGAAGCGGAGTCACGGCCGTTCACCCACCGCCTGCCTGGCACCGTCTGACAGAGCGGGCCGCAGGCACAGTAGGAAGTAATTACAACTACAAAAAGCTTGCAAGACGACCTCAGAGGGGCCCCAGCTATGCTGATCACCCTCCTGCATCCAAGGTTTTTGTATAGCAACCCCAGCTCTTCCATTGCTTTGTTTTCTATAAAATGAAAGGAAAAATGTTGCAAGGTATCGGAGATGCTTATGGTGATTGTATAATAACAGGCAGGTTAAAAAGACATATCTACATGAGAGACAGTTTAGATAAACAGAGATTTCAGCCCTATTTCATGGATATTAAAAATGGCTTAGGACCATTTTTGTTCAGAAAACATTGAATGTGGAAATTAAATGCTGTCTCGTAGTGGGGAGATAAGATGCATAAACAATTGTGCATGCTAATTTGCTGCCACATCTTGTTTTAATTAAGTATTACTAAGCCACCGCAATACAGTCCTTTCTGTGTCCTGTGAGTCAGCTGCAGCATAAAGATTCGTCAAATTTCTACTTGATTTGCAGTGGCCAGGGGTTAACAGATTCAAATAAGAACAGGAAACACCCTGAACTTTCAAACAAGTCTCACACCTGTTTGGTGCCCTGAAAACAGTTTTTGTTGAATCTGCCTCTAAATTTCCTGCAGTTTTCAGGATCATTCCAGCTTCAATGGAAGTAGACAGACCCCTGGACCTCAAAATGAAAGCACTCTGTCTTTCTCTACTTTGCAAATTTTCCAGTATGAATTTAGCAGGCCAATGACAGAAATTTCGTTTATTCATTCCTGAATGAGTTGCAGACTGGCAGTCAGCTGAACTTTCAACTTCAGAGATGAAAACACACTTCTAGGTGGCCGAAGGTATAGCTTTCCCTAAAATAGGTATGGAGAGAATCATCTCTTCTGCAGCGACTGTTATTATTGCAGAGAGAATTAACATTGTAATACTAAGTTACAGAAGGAAATAGAAATTTAAAACTAATATAATAGAAGAAACATCTGCGTGACCTAAGCATGTTATTCAATATAAAAATCCTGTTCAATAGCTCCCCTAACATATTATTTCTTATCTGCTTGAGGGTGGTCTGATGGCACTTTGGATTATATTACAAACATAGATGAATTGGTTCAAAATGTCCTGCAGGACCCCCTCCTCCTCCTCGCCATTACCTACTATCATTTGGGAAATGACCAGAAAATATGTGATTCTGCCCTTCTGTTAAAAGGAAGCTAAGGTGATTAATTGAGGTCAGTAAGCAATGTTTTTTTCAGATAGGAAAGAAATTTGGTTTGGGTCAGATCAAAACTAAATTTGTCCAAGTTTTATAGTGAAATGAACAAAGTGAAAAAATGTTATTTGGCTCAAGCTCTAGCATCTCCTGTAATGTGGAATGAAAAATTTTCTTTCACTGTCAAATTTTTTAAAACTTTTGCTTAAATTTTGGGGGTTTTTTTAAGATCACGTTAATTTTGCTAGGATGAATTGTCAAATATGATAATTCAACACTTCTGACACAAAGGGGTTTGAAATTAATTCTTTCCCCTTTGCTTCTCACCTTTCTTTTCAAGTCAGACCCATTCAACAATTTGAGGCTGAATTTTCCAAGGAGAAAAACAACATGCCGTAAGCAGTTTATTATTGGTAAATAGTTCAGCTGTCGGAATTGGTAGCAATTCCTTGCATGAGTGAGAGGCTTGAGTCCCCAGTGTTACTCCATTTTCCTTATCAAAGTGCCTGTTATCCTCGCCTATAGCAGAATAACAGGATAATCAGGTCCTTACAGAAGATATTGCCATGATGTCTGTGTCCATCCTACTTTTCTCCATTTCTATTGCTGTTTCAGCACTTCTGTTCAAGAAAGGACCCTAACAACTCCCTCAATGGGAGCTGGCAGCTCAGTGGTACCCCAGGGATGGCTCATGCTGAGAAACAATTGGAGATAAAGCAGGTTACAATCCTCTACACTGGAGGCAAGGATTTTACACCAATGAAGGTGAAAGAAGAGATGGGCACAGGCAACTTAGTTTGCCATCCTAAAGACAGGGAAAGGCACCCATAGAAAATGACTGGAGGGCCGCTGTCAAATTCACCTACTTACCTGAAAGGGGAATATTACTCTAATTTACCTTAAAGAATGTATCTAACAGCATTGATGGTGCCAATTTTCTGCATGCACTCCAGTAGTGGCTACATTCGCTGATGTTTCCTAATATTTGATCAACACAGCATCCCAAAGAAGGTAATTCATAAGTACTAGAAATATAGAAACACTGTAAAAAACTTGTATCCATTAGCGTGTTCAGTGTGTGGCTTTCAGCTTGATCTGGATTTTGATGTCTTGTTTTATTTGCTCCCTGGTTTAGCTTCATGGTATTCTGTTACATCAATAACAGGGGCCTGTACAGTATTCTTCAGGGTTTTCCTGGTGGGTACGCATATGAGATATGCAGTCACTAATATTCAGAACTTGGTGTGCACTCACAGTCAGAAAGCACAGTCCTTTGACGGTGTGCCAGGCAGGACTGCAGAAATATCTGTCCGCTTTTTAAGAAAAAGCTCATGTCTCTATATTTGAAGGAGAAAGTTGCCTGTTTCCTTGTTAATTGGGTGTTGTAACTGGAAAACTTCCCTCTTTACTAGTTTTCCTTGAATCATATTTTAATAGCTGCAGGGAAGCAGTGAAATGAAATGAAATGAAAGGAGGATTTTGGGGCAACCACAAGAGAAAAAAAAATCCCTTAATTTTGAGCTGCAGAGTTTGGCGTATGATAGTATTCAGCTGTTTGAACAAGCCACAGATGTGGAACACATGACCACAGGTGAAGAAATGATGGGGAAGAGTGTGTTGATGCCTCTGCAAGCAGACAACTTCCACCTCCAGCATCTTCTCAACCCAAAGCATTTGCCCTTTTGGTTGGTCAGCCCCAGCAGGATGTCAGCTGGCCACCCTCTCTGTCACGATAACCCCAGCATGCCAGGGCAGCACAGCCAGGGGCTGGGATTTGAATAGCATCACTGCAGGTAGGGACATGGTAGGAGCAAAGGCAGCACCTGAGCAGCGCAAGGTCCAGTCCTTCTCACTGGACTACAATTTTTTTATCAGATTTTGTGTGCAATAACCACAATAAAAGACCTTTGGCCTAAACAAGGTCTGCAAGGTTGCACCAGCTACCTGAGGGCGTTAGATTCTGGATGTGTGGGAGCAAGCTGACGTTCATCGAACGATGCCTAAGATGAAGGTTGGATGCCCAAATATGAGCACCTAATGACTCTTTGAGATTGAGAGTACCCAGGATATTTGCTTGGAAGCTGGCCAGAATGACACAGAATCTCTAGGGGATGTGCACCCTTTGGGACTAGCAGCCAGAGGCTGGATAAAATACACAAGACCCTCCAAAATACCTTTAGAGAACTGTCACTGAGTACTGGATTTGCTTACCTAGTGTCTCATCTCTGGTGTAGAAACTAAGCATTTGGAAAGTAGGGGAGGGTAAGACCCATCAAAATTCTCTGTTGAGTCTTTTCTTTCATTTTTGGGAAAAAGCAATCTTTCCCACTCCGGCAGTCATCCCTTTCCTCCTTCCTCGTTTCCTTGTCCTACTGTGTGTAGCTGATTTCACATCCATTTACTCAAATGTTTTGTCAGCAGAAAATGAGATACAAGTGTATGATTTTCTGCTGCAAAGATTCTTTTGACACACAGATCCTCATACGGAACAGAGAAGAAAATGGATTTTATCACCTGTCCCTGACATATGCCAGAGGCGTCTGCATTACAGGTAGGTGACAGTCAATACCATGGTCCTGTCTAATTTTCTCTTCTGGCCTTCAAAACTGGGAATCCATGAAAAGCTGATTGTGCCCTGTCATCCACTTTGATGTCCAGTAATGTTTCACTCTAGGTAATAAAAGCCACTTCTAACACCGCAAAACCAATATCTCCTACATAGGAACCAACATGAGCTGACACAGGGTGAGGGCGACCAAGAAGTCACACAATGTGGGATGCATTATCTGACCAGGAACCAGCGTGCAGTACCCAGTGAAGCTGCTGAAGATGTATCACAGCCTCCAGGTGAATTCGGTCAAATGTTCAGGGTTTTTCTGCCAAGTAAACACACAAAGCTTTTGATTGTGGCTGTATCCTTCGCTAAGAGCCCCCAATTAATTTTCATACCCCAACGATCCATTCCCTTTACAAGTAACCGCTCCTGCTTGCAGTTTTCTTCCAATGTTAAACTCAGTCACCCCTTGTGCTCGCATGGTCTTTGGGAGTTACTGCCCTGCATGGAGGCGACGGCTGAGCTGAGGTGGTGGTTGTAGCCATGTTCACACACCCCATTTCCAGGTGTTGAACTGCAGCTGTGGGAAAGGGTGTTGCTTCATCTTGTCCTTTTCATCTGTTAGCACAAAATTTAGGCTTTTACTTTCATCACCACAGGGATGGGGTTTTTTAATTTTTACATTTGTTTGGTCACATGTTAACAAATCCACATGATTTAGAGCTTCTCTTTCTGCTAGTAAATGTGTATGCTATATAAAAACACTTGTATTTCTAGCTGATTACTGAGTCAACCAGAGAATCAGCCATAATAAACAGAGGATGAAGGACAATTCTTACTTCCACTCACAGTAGGATTAAAAAAAAAAAAAAAAAGGGGGGGAGGGGAAACAAATAGACAAAACAAGAAAAGAGAGTGATCTCTCCTCTCTGTGGAGGAATTTGTTATTCCCAGTTGTCGATTTTTAATGCAGCCAGCATTTTCCAATGTATTCTCCTCACTTCCAATTCATTAACTTCATTTTTACATTAAATTACAAGGCAGGCAAATGTATTCTTAGCCACTCAAGGATGGTATTTTCTTTCCAAATTTATTAAATCTTTTGCATTGAAATTTAACCTTCCAGCATGAGTTCATACAAAGAGGCAAAGAATACCTAAAAGGCATTAACAGTTATGCTGGCTCAGTCAGACATATAAACTGACACTGTTTCACCTCAGTGGGAAAGTCCCTTTGGCCAACTACTGACGGCAGAGGCCTCGGGGGCTCGGGCGTACCCCCAGCAGCCCCAGCCAGGGCTCAGGGCACCACGGCTGATCTGCAGGCTGCCAGCAGAGAGAGCAGAAGGTGCCCGACTGGAACCGTCAGCCGGCTCCCTCCTTGTGTCCTTGATGATACACACAGCGCAAGGAGAAGGAAGAAGTATTTCCTGATGCTGTACAGGGAACACAGGATTTTCTCATGTATCATGGAAAGCAGGTATAGTTCAGCAACTTGACTGCAAAGAATATGTTTCATTTAACACTTTTGAAAAGCTACTGGAAAGAGGACTGGCACACAAGCAGTGACACGGTGTGGAAGTGACTGCTGTGATTTATCTAGTTAAAGCTCCTGACAGCACTTGGTTTTCATCCACCCTGGAGAGTGTCTGTAGGGTGACTATGTGATCCCACCACCAGAAGATATGAACAACATTCAATCTTTTAATGTGTTCATTAAAAGGGGCTGACAGCTGAGCTCTGTGTTTGCTTCAGTCTGTAGGTTGGAGCCCTAACTATTGACCCAGTCCTACAAACGTATAAAATTGCAGTTACAGTCGATACCCTGTGGCTGACGGCTGTGGCTGGACTGGTTCAAGAACGGAAGAAGGGGCTTTGTGTTTCTCTCCCAGCAGCAATGGCACTGTCCTGCTCAGAAACACCTTCAGTTGCTACTGTGTGAAACTTTTTGGCACTCCATGTTAGCAAAAGCCACAAGGGAAAGGATTTGGGCTGACAACTGGAAGCAGTGTTCAAACAGCAGTCAATGTGTGCTGAGGATGTTGCCCGTCTTTCAGCTCTCCATAGCCCCCAGGCCAAAGCTGAGAAATAGCTAGTACAGGTGGGTCATGGCAGAGTGGGAACACAGGGTGAGGGGAATGACTGAAAGAGGGGTTTTTTTCCCCCTTTTCTTTTTTATAACATTGAGTAAAAGCAGGTCTGGTATAGATTAGTGTTTATGAACCAGACGGCAGCGAGCCTTTAGAAAAGGGATTTGGCCAGGGTCTTATGAAGTGGCTCGTTAGTCTAAACTCTTCTCACATGAAAATGGAAAAACAAAGCAAGGTCTCTGCAGAGTTTATGGGGTGAGCTGCCAACACCTGCTTTCCACAGCAGGCAGACAGAGGGGCCACCAGGCTCGCTGTGCCAAGCTGCGTTGAAGGGCGATGCATGGACCCCACCAAAAGTTTTCCAATGAACTGACCCTGAACAGGAGCACAGAGAGGGGCTAGTGAGAGGACACGTCCACAGCATGGAGCAGGACTCAGAAAGCAAAAGTCTCCTCTCCAGCAGCACTTCATAACCACAAGACTGTTTTAACGGGGTTCATTATACAAATTATTACAGTACTTCTGACAACTTCTGACAACCCTTATATATGAAAGGACAGAAGAGTGAACAGTTTCCAAAAATAGTGACTTCAAAGGCAAACTAAGATATGTAAAATGTGAGTTAACAAGGAAAGGAACCATCTTCAGCCATCTTTAGGCTGCTTTTGACAGTGAAATGTAAATTACTGTAGGCTGAATCACTCATACCTTGGAGCTAGAATGAAGAGAAAAATGTTCTTAAAGTCAATCACTGTTAAGAACATGTAAACTCAGATAGATGAAAATTCAAGGTGGAGATCTTGGTCTTAAATGCCTTTGAAAAGTTACTTAGTTACTATTTTTCACCAGATTTTCTTTATGGCTTCAGTCTACTCACTCCATAGATACTTCCATTTGAAATTGTTTCTAGCATTTCATACTGGTGTGAAAACAGCAACTCAATTTAGAACTGGAGAGTGAATGAGAAAAAGACAGTGGGGATTGCATTCTAACCGTAATATAAATATTTAGTTGATACTGGCCAGAACTGAATTGATCTCTCATGAGTTTTGCAACACTCTGTATCTCTGCAAATAAGGTCATTTGGAGGCCTACATGTGGATTAAAATTGAAAACTTTGTGTATCCGCTTTAAAAAATAAAATAAATATACTTGTATTTGCTTCATTTCCTTTTACTTGCAATCCTGGTGTAAAATACTGTGGGAACTATAACATCATGAGGAAATTTTGTAAAAACCTTGGAAATCTTACTTCTTTTTTCAAAAATGATTTTATTTTACTTATTTTACTCATTTTATTCTTATTTTTTCAGATCAATATGAGACTCAAAAGTACTGACCATACAGTTGAAAACCTTGCCCTTCACTTATGTGATACTTATTTTGCATGTTGTGCAATTGTTCACATGTGAATCGTGATGTTATTTCTGCTGTGCAACTTGAAGTTTTCTACTATGAATTTCCACTACAATCATTCACACTAAAATTCAAGAAGTTTGTACTTATGAATGCCTTCAAGGTGTCCTGACTGTCAGTCAGATGTGTTTGAGTACAAAACCAACCTGTGAAAAGTGGCAAATCTCTAGTCTGTTGGCAAATACTTTCTTAAGTTATTTGGCCAGCTTTAATAGAGAAGAAATTAACATTTAAAAATTGAGCAAGCACTTTTTTCTGGGATTTCTGATAATGTCCAGAAGGCTGTTAATGGTGAGAAATGTGCCTGAAGTGTACTAGTTCAATGGTCAGAAATGTATCACCTCTCCTAACTCCTCCTTGTCTCGTGCAGACATTTTACCTAGATGCTCTCTGGCATCACCTCCTTTATTTTTCGTTACATTTTAAGCTGAACTCTAAGGTTCATCTGAGCAACACTCTTCGCTTCAAGGAAACTGTAACAATTCCACAAGCTGAAGCCAGCTGACTGGCTTCATTAAAAGCAGCAGTGTATTGGGGCTCTGCATTCACATTAGAAGGTGCTCAAGATCCCTGGTGTTGACTTTACATCTCCCTCTTGTCACTGCTTGGCATTTCTGACACTTGTGCTGGAGTTTTCTCATGAGATTTTGACTGAGGTCCTGAGATTATAAAGATTGCAGCTAGGAGATAAGATTGCTGTTAAATATCCCTTTTCTCCCAGCAGTGTCATAAACCCATTCTGTAAGAAAAATGTTAAGGGAAGAAATGTCACAGAATGGTAATGGACATCTGTAACCTGAATGAAATATCAGTAAGACTCTCTGATAACCACTCCTTCATATCTGGATGAGGCATAGTGAAGAAAAACATTCAGATCCTTGTATTGTGGATTTTAAGTTGTAATCCAGGACAGTGTTTTCCAATGTGAAGACAAACAGCAATACGTACCCTGGGAAAACTCCAGAGAACTCTGGAAGACTGGGTTGCCTGATGGTGTCACAGGTGTTGGAGTCTGAGCAGACCTACAAATTTTCAGTTATGAAGGCTATAACTGTCAACAGCTATGGTTATGAAATTATTTTTATGATGAAATGTGAAGCTTCATGGAGGGTCTTTTAGGCAGGATATACATACGTACATACACATTCCTTGCCTTCCTCCCTCAACAAGTCCTGGCAGCTCTCCTACACTTAACTATCATTATCAAAAAGTTTACAAGGGGTCCCTGCTCCCACTTCCTCACTGTGGTAGGTAACAGGAGAAGACTCCTCTTGTGATTGCTGGGACACTCCTCACTGTGAGGATACATGATCTTCTAGAGCTGGGCTCTGACTTCAGAGGAGGTATACAGAGATGTCTGCTTCAAAAAAGGAAAAAGGATGATAAAAAAGAAGGAAACACTATGCAGAAATGCAGAATGTTGTGGAGAGAGGAGAGCCTGCAGTTTCCTTTTACATGTTTTCAAGCGATTTCCTCAGTTATACCGTAAGAAAGAGGCATCAGGAGAGCCTGCAGTTTCCTTTTACGTGTTTTCAAGCTATTTCCTCAGTTATACCGTAAGAAAGAGGCATTGGTCAGCCTGACAAATCTTTATAGGAAACTTCAAAGCTCCATTTAAGCCCAACACTGCTAGTGTTCGTGCACTGCAAGAAGTGGTTCTCCATCTGCAGAAGAACACATAAGCTAGGAGGTCACCTACACCTTTGTCATGTGATCCAGGGCAAGTTAAACAGGTTGGCACAGGATGAAGTGCATGGGAAGGAAAGAAGATGAAGGGGATTATCTTCCCCTATAAAGTTTTCTTGGGCTTCTAGCCTCAATTACAGGGCCTAATGGGTGCCCTCATTTGTTTCCCATTAGCTGTAGAAATAGAGGGAAAAAAATTGCCTTCACCTGAACCATGAGATGAAACAGCCCTCCAAGCACTAAAAATGTTACTGAAATGTTACTGCATGTGTTCTATTTCTTGAAGTAAACAAAATGGTAAGAAAAAAAAAAATGCTAGACTTTTTTTTTTTTTCTCTAATTCTCTACTAATTTTGATTAATTACAGCAGAACAGGATTATTTTTTAGTATTTTCCCGTTAATTTGAGATCGGTGACCCTAGTGTTCACAATGACAGAAATCTGATTAGTTGAGCCAAACACATACAAAAATGGTGTTTGAAGACAGTGATTAAATTCACACAGGTCTGAGTTGTATAGGGCCTAGAGATTTCTCCTGAACTAATATTTGATGTTTGTCTTCTGAGTAAACTACTCAGTTTTCATTAAGATCATCACTGAAAAAAAACCACAGGCAAGGAATTACAATATATATTAACAAGACGTATTATTACACTTCAGAGGGAACATTTATGAGCATAAGGAAATAATGTACTCTTTGTTTATTATTTGCAGTACTTTCTTGGTACATGAAGCAGACCTATTCTGCTAACTCTCACCAAATTTTAAAATTCATAGGAACATGCTGCTAAATACATTGTTTTCTTTTTTATTTTGTGGGTTTTTTTTTTTTTTTAGTCACAAGAGTTTCACTCTTGGAATGAAGTTTCCCTTGTAATTTTTCAGTTTCTCATTTTTTTTTTTCTTCATATGTTATTATATGCCTACCCTGAGAGAGAGTGGATATTCTATGGCTGTATGTATGGCTGTATGTATGTCCTAGTGAAACAGTATTGCAAACCTTTGATTCAAGGGATGGCAATGTACAAGGTAAGGCACACTTTCTGTTTTCACATAAAGAAAAACAATCACTTTTTAAAGAAAAGCTTCTTAATCTAGGAAGAGGTATCTAGCTGTTATTAAAAGGCATAACATAGAGCTCTGCTTAATCGCTACTAAGGTTATTCATGATCTGAACCTCCTTCACCTAAAAAATGTTCCACAATGTAGATAAAATAGCCATGGTACTATTTCTCTTATGAGATGAGCAGCTGAGAGAAATGGTAGAAAGAGGTAGTACATTGTTTGCTACAAGTAAATAACAAACAGAATTGATAAATAAAAAGCCAAGTAGTTTAATTAGCTCACAGATGTAGTCATTACTCATTTGTATTTCTGAATATCTGAAAGAATACTCCTGTGGTCAAGACATTGATCGCTTCATGGCTCAGTTGCACACACTTAGTGCAAAACAGTGTCCCAGTCTCCATATATAAGACATGGATAACTTCTGACCTGATTTCACAGCTGTTTGTTAGAAAAATCACACTCACTAATGGACAAGAAATAACAGGATGCTCAGGTGAAGAGTCAGGGAAGTGATACATATACAAAACAGGAATTCACATATGAGACTATGCCCATGTAGAGCAAACCAGCTCTCTCCCTGTGGATTGAACCAGTCCACAAGACTCCAAAGGAGTGTCACCTGAGATTGGCCATGTATTTCTAAAATACAAAAGTGGTCTTTAGCGTTTTTCTGCTCAGACCTGTGGTCCCCCCAAACCACCTTTTGTGCCCAGAGCACAGATAAGGTGAGAAGATTGCTGAGATGTGCTCCTGACAGTGCCACAGTATGTATGCCACGTTCAAAATGCCAGACCACCGTGGTTAGTTAAGTCTGAGCTAGGTCTACAAGAATAGAGTGGGGTTTGTACACAGCCACACGGGTAGCTCGGAGTGCTGGATTTTCTATGAACAGCTCATACTAGTTCTCTTACTGCCAGAAAAATTGTCCGGAAATCTTGCAACATCACCATGATAATGTAGTATGTCTCCATAACAACTTCAAACTTTATGGAACACTGCCCGCTGTAAACAGCCAATAGGTAGTAGCCTGCGGTAGTATTGCAGCCTTTAATCTAGGTTTTATTAAACACAAAGCCTTTAGATATTCAAGCATGTTTCAAATTTGTGTGTAGATGTGAATGATGAATGCCGGACAAATTGTCAGAGCTGTTTAGAAGAGCTTTGATATCTACTTCCAGTTGGGCCTACTCCTTATCCAGAATATCAAGAACTGGGGTGAAATTTAGAAAACGGTAAACCACAGCTTCAAGAAACTTGTACTTCCTTAGAGTACATTTTGCTACTGGCAAAACACAGGACACCTAAAAGTAACCCTAGACTTAAGTCCTTCTGCATTTCTGCAAAAAGTGCTTTTCAGCAATCAGTTTCAGCTTCCTTTACAGAAGAACCACAACATAGTATTTTCATGCAGTTTAAAGAATTATAAGAAGCACTTACTTCCTTGTGTGGCATATTTGGTTCGGGAAGCACACTGACATCAGATTCAGGATCTGACCCTTGGTTATTGTTAGAGATGAAGACCAAGCAATGGAACCGATTAGTAACATTGACCATAGTAGTAGCAGTGCTGAATGTTTGGGTTAATATTGAATAAAAGACCTGCATCCAGATGAGGTCTGACACAATTATTATTGAATAGAAGTGGTGCTTTTGGATGCCCAGCACTAGAGGAATTCTTGTAGAACAAAATCACAGTCTGCAACAAGGAGAAGCCGAAGGATCTATCAACCGTCTGGGGGTTTTTGACGGTGTCTGCACTGCAGAGCAGTGTCTGCTCTTCACAGAACCCCAGTGTTACAAGGATCCAGGCTGTGGATCTCAAATCCTCATACCAAAACAAAGGGGTTGGCACCTTCACTTCCATTTTAACAAGACATTAGATCTCATAACATTTATGAACTGGCCATACGGCTTATGTATGTGATCAGATGCATCACATCATTGCTGTCAGCTTAATTACACTTACAAGTTTTGCAGCAGCTGTAAAACACTGTAGTGCTTCTCCTGGTTTCAAATGCAGTATTTAGTGGCTTTTGTCCTCCATGTCTCATAATAATGAGGACTGTGGTCTATTTTACCAGCTAGGGAATTACAAATCTGTACAGGAAGAGTTTAGTGGAATGAAGACGTTTCTGGGCCATGGGATTGTGTCTAATCTGAAAGTCTGCCTGGTTTCACTGAATAAATTGAGCTATCGTCTTTTTTATCAAGGTTTTAACAGCGACAAAGTGAATGCAGAGACTGAATTCAAATAAAACAAACAGTTCTGGCTGTGTGTTGGGCCTGAGTACCCTGGAAACGAAGAACGAAAACCATTTAATGTTATAATGACTTAAAATATTACATCTGTGGGAATACATTGTTTATATGAGCTTGGATAAGTACAAAACAAAGATCTAACTACAGTCTTGTAGTGGTATTTCCTTTTCTTTTCTTTAAAAATGAAAGAGAGAATACACATTCAGGAATCACTGCAACATTAATAAAGTTTTTTTTCTTTAGCCCCATCATACTCTCTTCTCTCCTTTCCAACTACATATTAGGGTGTCTGTTGAAAGGTCCCATATTTATGGTTTGGATCCTGCAACAGACCATTTTTTTCAGTCTCATTTATGACCTTTCCCAACCATCTGGCTAGTAATGGGTTTACAAGTAAGTTCATATTTTCTGGGGCTGCCTCCAGCCAAATAAATGTAGAAATAATAGCAACCCTTTGTGATAAAACCTATAATGTCAAATTCACCCAATGTGACTGATCAAAGACACAATGTGGAAAACTGCTTCCTATAATTTTATGGCATATTTGTTTCATTTTTTAGATGATCTACAGTTTCCCAGGTCTATTTTCCTAATTTATTTAGGATAAATTCATATTATTTCCTCACGCACTAGACAAAATGATTTATTAACTAAGTTGTTAAAGATATGCCAGACAGGTATAGTATATACAATGGTCCTGTACTTTTTTGCAAGTTATGTTTGGGACATTCCTGTGGATTGACTGTATTATTCATTTCATTTCAATATGATTGCATTTTCCCAGGTCGTAGCCACACCAATAATCATGGAGGCAGCGTTTCTGTCTGTGGTTCATTCTTGGTTTCTTTAACTAAGAGATATTAAACATCACCTTGAGTCTGCAGAGTGCCTCATAAAGTGGTGCTGGAAGGATTGGAGTCTGGTGCTAAACTGGGCTTTACTGTGGCAATCATAGGTTCTAATGGCATTGCTAATTTTGCAATCATTCTGTAACAGGGAGCTTTCAGGTTCAGGATTGTTACTGTTTGTGATCTGCGCAGACCTCCAAGGGGCATGGAGGCACTCTTGCCCACTTCCATAGGATGTGGAGGTGCCAGCGGCTAATCACGCCTCACAGAAATCCTTCAGATACTGACATTTTTGTAGGTACATGGTCACAACAGCCACATCCAGATAGTATTAAACAGCAGGACATTAAAGGATATATATGTACCTCATCCATGAGGTCTCATCAGTGTTGAAGGAATACAACAACAGCACTTCCTTCCTCATAAGGGCAAAACCTTCTTCTAGGCTTGAAAGAAAAGGTATCTCTAGAAAAGTAATAGCTAATGGCTAGAAAGAGAGGCATTTTCCCTTTCATCTCATGAAAGAGAGACCATACATAAACCTTGTTCTCTCTCCTCAGCAGTTCCTAATGAGAAGGTTAGGTGGTTCACTTTGGGGTAAATGTCTCTAACCCTGCTTCTCATCAACCAACTCTCTTGTGCATTGGGTAGCCATGAACTCTTTCAGGCACAAGTGGCATTGCAACATGTGGCATTGCAACAGGAGCACTGTGCCATTTTCAAACTTCTTGTGAGTCTTTTCCTCCTTTTGGGTTTTAGAAGGTCTCAGCATCCATTTAAAGAACCTTTGGGCCCTACATGTAGCTTACAACCTCTTGGCCATTTGTGTTCAGAAGTATAGCCACTTGGGAAGTGTGAAACTACTCTGTTCTATTAACTTGATTTTCTGCAGACTTCTGATTTTTTTTTTCCTGTGTGCCACCAGAATGAAAAAAGTAACTTTTATTGCTGATTTAAGGAAGGACTGTATCCAACAGATCGTGTTTGTAGGAATGAGAAAAAGAGCATATGTAGAAGAACAGAAGAAGAAGAAGGGGGTTCTGTTATGGAAATGGTAGTTGCTCCTCACAGCAGCATACAAAGCCAAATGGAAACAGTCCTGTACTGCCCAAATTCTTGGACTTGGGCAAAGATTGCATTGAATGGTTTTAAGGAAAATTTTGTGTATGTCAAAAAGGGACTAGCAAGTTTTGATACTGGTAATTCTGTGCCACCATAAGGCTACACACAGACTAAGTCACCACGACAAAAAGGTAATTCAGAGCTTTCTGAGCAAGCTAATTCAAAGCTCATAATGCTATCTTTACTCAGTCTCTTCTCTTAGTCCTATGTAAACTTCAGGTTAGTAACTGGGTTTATCTTCTTTGTTACAAGTGTTCCCTGCTGCCTTGCATGAGAAGAAGCTGATCCGCACAGTCAGAGGCATTGTCAAAGAGTGTGTGCAGTTTCCATCGATTTCCATGACATGTGCATTGCCTTTTGTGGCATGTCCCAAAGGAAACAGCTCCAAATGCCATGCAAGAAAGCAGCACAGGGATATAGGCCACACTGATTTTCTGCTTGAATCCCAGGTGTGCCTGGAAGTCCCTGGACTATGATTGTCAGGCCTGTGAAATGTAACTATTGGTATAAACCTGCTTGTTGTTCGGCATAAATTCACCACACTTGAGTAAACATCTTCACTGGAAAATAGTTAGGAAAGACTGAAAATCCCAAATACAGGATATGATCAGGTCACTTTCCTTAACAGGAATATTTCAATTGATCTCTGTGAGGCTGAAGTCTTGGGTGGGATTTTAGTTATTGCTTTAAACTGAATACTTCAAGATCTGAAAGACACTTCCCCTGCTCTGCATCTGTCTGTTCTGGAAGACAAATGGGACCTCTGAGTGCTACTACGGAGAAGTTCTCCACTCAGCGTGACACCTGCAGCCCAGTCAAACACCTCCGCACGCATGGAGGTCTGTATCTTCTCATCACGTCCTACAAAGTCTGCCTCTGCTCCAGACTGCTCATCTGCACCAGAATATTGCATTCATTGGACAACAAGAGATTTCTGGCAAACCAAAGGTAGTTTAGAAAAAGGCATTTAAGAAAACTTATGGCTTTAAAGTGAATTGATTTTTTGAAGAGCAACTAAGAATTAAGTATTTGCAGGTCATCTAAAAGACAAAAAGCTGGAGCGTGACAATGGTCTATAGATATTTGAAGAATGCAAACAGACAAAGCGAAAATTATTCCCTGGATACAGAGATTGTGGATCTGAATGTGAAATAAAAATGTAGAATTTAGCACCAGGAAAATCCCCATCTGAATGGAGCAGAGTCACAAGGGAAAGTGGTAAAAACACCATTTGTGGAGGGGAAATGTTGAAAACAAAGTAGGACTGCTTCCTATTTCTGTACACAAGGGAACAATTTTTCACTGACAAGGACAGAGACAACATGACCTGATGATAGACCTTTTTTACCACTAGCCTCCAGGATTAAAATTCAAGAGCTATATCCTGAACTACTGAAAACATGACTCAGAACAACAGTGTTATGCTGATTTCTATCACTTGAAGACCTGGCCTTACCTCAATTTTTTAAAGAATAAAACTGGGAAACTCACTTCCTGCATCAATAAAGTGGTGGGTGATAAGTGTTGCGTGCAAGGAAGTATCAGATATACTGAACCTGTTCTGCAAAAATATTTTTCTGTTTGGAGGTACCGCAACAGTGCCAAAAAAAATCAAGCCTAATCAAACTTGTAGGTGTTTAAAGATTTATAGTTCATTCTTAGCCAAAAGCTGTGGTAATTAGTACCACACCAGGGCCTGGACACAATCCAGTACTTTAAGGTATAACTAGTAAAGTGCCACACGGAGCAGTTCTGCTGAGGTCAGATCTGGGACATGTTATCTACTTGGAAAAAGCTAGTCTCTGTCATCTCTTCTTCCCTTCATGGAGACTATTTTTGCTGTCACCAAAGAGAAAATTGAGAGAGAAATAGGCAACAGCATAGAGACTGGAATCAGGGTACTAGGCAACAGAGACCCACCAGCCAAACCTCCCTGCTGCAGGAACTACCGAGGCTGATGGAAGCTGCATAAATGCAATTCATAAGTGCAAGCAAATTAATCTCAAAGCAGGCGTGAGAATGCCTGACATGATTCATGATACTTTGTAATGAAATAAATTTTTGCTCATCCCTCAAGAAGTTGACTTGGCTGTAAAACAGGTTGGCCTGGCTTTGCTACAACCCCCAAATGACACTGCTGCAAAAGGTGAAGAACACATGATCTTCCCTGAAAGGGGCTGGAAGTTACAAATAAGAAGTTAAAAAGTATTGAAGGGAAGCTTAATATAGCTACACAATGAAATCCAGTAAGCCAAATGTTAGTTGAAAGGATGCGTTCTGGGTTCGTGCCAAGAGCCATCTCCGCCCTTCTTCCTCTAAAGATATCCTTCACAAGTGGCTTGAATGTATTTTTGAATCCGTGGTGGTGCTGTAGATTCCACACATGGTTTAGGGACTGTGTCAGTCTTTGTGTAACTAATACATCCACAGGTCAGGTAGAAAGTGAGATACATCATTATGATGCCTGCAGCCAGTGTGAAACATGAGTCAATGCAGTTATTTATAGCTGAAGCCCAGTACGTTGTGCTGGGATGTAATATCAGACTGAAACACAAAAATAATAGTGGCAATGTCACAGCAATTTCTGAGGCTGCACCCTCACTCCTGCAGTTCCTGTACAAAAAGTGCAATGGGAAGCTTTGCTGTCGCGTGGTGATGTGAAATACCTGATCGACACTCACACCTGGCTGCTCTAGGGGAGAAAATACCACGGGTCGGGCAATCAGGGCGCAAGTTCACTGAGGACCTTGGTGTGAGACAACTCATCACCTTTATCAGCTCACAGGCTAACCTGGGAGGAAAACACAAGCTCCAGCACTTTACTTCCAAGGCCATTTTGCCATCTTGTTTAGCTATTTGATTGACCGGCATTTTTTATACATGAGATGATATGCGTAAAAAGGATGACAATGGTTCAGACTTCCAAAAAATATGAAGGGCTCTGAAACTCTGCCTATATTATGCACTTCTTTCTATGCTGTGTAGCACTTCAGAAGTTGAGCTACTTTTGCAGTAGTTGGACTTTTCTTATAAATGAACAATTTCTCATATTATAGGATCACAGGATCACAGGATTTCTAG
>KL285354.1:0-14503 GCA_000699545.1 Podiceps cristatus
CCTGTCCTTCTGTTGTGTCAACCACACCACTTTCTTACATGTCCCCTTTAAGTATTGAAAGGCCACAATAAGTTCTCCCCAGAGCCATCTCTTCTCCAGGCCAAATAACCCCAAGTCTCTCAGCCTGTCTTCACAGGAAAGGTGCTCCATTCCGCTGATGATTTTTGTGGCCTCGTCTAGACCCACTCCAACAGGTCCATGTCTTTCCTGTGCTGAGGCCCCAGAGCTGGACACAGCACTGCGGGTGGGTTCCACCAGAGCAGAGGGGCAGAATCACCTCCCTCAACCTGTTGGCCACATCCATCAGGCATGTAAGCCACACCACTCAGCTTGGTGTCATCTGCAAATATGCTGATGGTGCAACTTGATCCCACCATCTATGTCATTCATGAAGATGTTAAAGAGTACCATTCCCAGTACAGAACCCTGGGGACACCACTTGTCACTGATCTCCATCTGGACGTCAAGCCGTTGACCACTACCCTCTGGATGCGACCATCCAGCCAATTCCTTATCCACTAAAGACTCCACCCATCACATCCATATCTCTCCAATTTAGAGAGAAGGATGTTGTGGGTGACCATGTTCAAAGAATTTATGGAAGTCCAGATAGATAACATCCAGAGCTCTTTTCTTGTCCACTGTTTCATTAGAAAACTTGAAAAAAAATTCACTTTTCTAATAGTGTGTTTTAGAAAAAGAAAGGCATACCGGGTACTTCTCAAGTAAAATCTCAGGAAAACGCTCATATCTGACTTTGTCTCATTTATACAATTATATAATGCAATATATTTTAAGGCTTTCACAATATTCTTTTTAAAATTTACATATAAAATAGAGTTATGCGGTACACATAGGAGTCATAAAGCAGTTTTATGGGACATACTAGCTTTTTTTGGGGGGGCGTTGCTGTCAAGACAATCAACTATAAAGAAAAAAGGGAAAAGGGTGGTAGATTTTCCAGTGAAGATACAATGAGAACAAAAAACTATGCATTTAGATTCAATACTCAGCTATTCTAGTGTATTAACATGAATCAAGAAGTTCAGCTCTGAATACTGAAGGCAAATGCGAAACATCAGCATCCTAAGGGAAGTACCATCCTCACTGATCTTGTGAGCTATTCTTAGTCTTTCTGATGACGACCTTTCCTCTCGTAGCTTGAGTCAGCCAGGTCCTCCGAGAGTGATACAACATGGAAGACGTTCATTACAAGAATTGTTCATAAAGGAGATGTGGACAATAGTAATATTCTTCATGGTTAAACCCAGATTTCTCTTATGTGAAGCAGTGAAGACTGACAGGAGTCGTAAGCTGGGCAGAAAAGACAACAGGAAATTCCACTATAGCAAAGTGCTGCACTTTCCCTCAGTGACTGGTATATATAAGCAATGTTTATGTTGTGGCTATTTATGGTAAGGTCTGTCTCATAATCAAATAAATAACTGCTGATGTCATTTGCTTTCTGTTCTCATTATTTGCTGTATCCATAAACACAAGACCTAACCTGAAAGCTTTCTCAGAGCCTATCCAAAAGATACAGGAGCTTCATATATGGTTTTGGGCAGCCTAAAATGAAGCTGGATTTCAGTAAGTTTCCTTTGTGTTTTGTATTACTTCTCCTCCATTATGTAAAGAGATTTTTTTATTTTTTTTGATTCTTGATTCTTTTTCTGCTATTCCTTCTCATTAGTAAGAATACTTTGATTAGTACAAGTAGCCAAGGAAAAATACTTGCTCTCCAATAAGTGAGTCCCATCTGCTTCTTGTTTTGTAGCTAAATTTATTTCAGCAGAGGATCAAAATAGATGTTTTCAACATCTGCTTTTTAAATGATATCTCCTCTGAACCAAAAATTTACTTTGTGGTGGCTTAGCATTGGCTGACAGCCAAGGGCCCATCCAGCTGCTCACTTACTTCCCCCTCAGCTGGACAGGGGGAGAAAATAGGAAGAACAGGATAAAGTTTGTGTGCTGTGATAAAGAAGGAGACATTACTCTACAGTTACTGTTGCAGGCAAAACAGATTTGACTTAGAAGAATTTACTCATTGCCAATTAAAATAAATATTTAATTACTGATTCAGTGTCCTGAATCCTACATTCAGGTAGTGGGAAACAAAACAAAACAAAACAAAACAAAACAAAACAAAACAACCCAAACTAACTAGAAATCAACATTTACACAGTTAGGGAAAACATTTTCCTCCTCCGTTCCTAGGTTTAGCTTCAGTCCAGACACCTCTCCTCCCTCCTTTTTATTGCTGCAAGTTACGCTCAGTGAGGCAAGAGGTGGTGCAGCAGGTGGTTGCGGCCAGGACACAAAGCTTTCTCTCTGCTGCTCCATCCTTCGTGCTCTGTTCTTCTGCTCTGGTGTGGGTCCTCCATGAGCTGCAGTCCCTTCAAGGGGAAAGGGCTGTGCCTGATCCACCATGGATGACCTCCTCTTCCTTCCCCCCAGTCCCCCTTTTTTCAGGCTCAATTTCATTCTTTCATTCATGACTCTTTTACTTCCTCACACCTCCCCAAGCAGCACAGGGAGATGGGGAATCAGGGTTAGGGTCAGTCCATAAAAGCTCTACTTACGTTGTTCTGCAACTGTAATACAGGTAGATAGAGATTTCTAGACATTTTAATCGGATGTAAGAGGGCACAGGACAGACCTGTGAGCTAATGGCTTTGCCAGTTTCCCCCCCAAAAAAAACAGAAGTTACAATGAGAATAAAGAAACAAACAGACAGACAGAACAATTGAGAACATAGCTGTTTTTATCTTAAGACTTTTAAACAAAATAAATGGCTCTTTCTAAAGGTTTGGTAGTTTTCAGGAACAAATAGAAACTGATTTTCTATTGCAGACTGTTTCACAATAAGCAAGGTTGTCCAATTATATAGTCTTTTAATCAAATATTCTCTGGGACTGGGGAGAAATTTAGTCTCAAAAAGCTGAATATATTTCCCTATTGTTCTTCTGAACAACGAGCAGTATCAGCCTGAGCTATTTATTTGCTCTTGCTAGCAGCACATCCCACCTGGCCACGACAAACTACAGTTTATGTCATTAAGGTTTCTGAAACTGGTGTCCTGGCTTAGTATGCCTTCCTTGCTGAGGAGAGACTCTATTCTCTTTCATGTCTCTGGAACACTGTGAGAAGTTAGGATGGTTTCTCACAATTTCCTACCTCCTAAGAGTAAAAGCTGGTACTTTGCAGACATGAGTATGGATGCAAAAAATACTATGTTGGAAGGCAAACACATATTTTAAGCAACTCTGACAGCATGTTTTTATCTTTCTGTAATACCTTACTGGAACTACAGAAACACTTCATATCAACAATCTCATGGTACTATTACAAATAGATTGACACTTTAAATGTTACCTGAATACATTATATTTCAAGAATGTGGTTTTTACCTTTCTCTTTCTTTCCCAGGGTTTTTTGTTTTGTTTAGTGTTTATTTGGGGTTTTTTGGGTTTTTTTTTTGTTTGTTTGTTTTTTTAACAGCAGCCATCTCCATGGAATTCACCACATTGTAAAATCTATGTAGTGAGTCACCATATGCTTCATTACTGAAAATATGACTTAATGTTGATTTCATGTATCTTCAGAAGAACGCCTGCTTCAGAACAACTCCTGAAAGAACATACTATTTCACCAGTGTTTATAAAAGAGTGCTATAAACACTGGTGAAATAATATGTTCTTTCAGAAGCAAATGTCCATGGCTGGCTTGAGATACACTCATTTACATCAAATCCAAGTGCATTCTAGTTGCATAAATATTTACAGATGCTGGTAGAGGTCTTTTGTAATAACTATTAGGCTACAATAGCTAAAAAACCTGCCTGTTAGTATTAGAATAAATGGTAAATTGGATTCATAATTATTGAAAGAAATATGAACACGTAGATAATATTTTCCATTTTTCTGCATCTGCTGTACAAACTAAGTGTAGACAGCTGCTATTCTCATCTAGCATTGTGTACAATCCACATCACATTTAGATTATACTGATGTAAATAACTACAGGGGGTTCAGAGTTATGAGATCAACTTAAAAATGCTACTTAAAGGAAAAAGAATTTAATGAAAAGCTATTTTCTTGATATATTTCATGGCTACCTCTGAGGAAGAATTAACCTATGGTGCCTGGTATTCAGATGCAAAAGCTGCAGCAGTTCTTGCAAAGGTTAATAGATAAATCTTAATTCTTTTGGATGGGACTACGGCAGCTACAGGGGCTTAGACAGAAAGAGGGTGAGGTCATTCATAAAAGTGTGAGGAGTTACTGAATAGAGTGAGCTGACAGAGCTGAGGCTGCCACTGCTCCATGTCCCCAGGTCCAGCCAGTGGTGCGACCTAGTGTGTTCCCAACAAGCACACGTGAACACAGCACACGTACACACGGCTGGACACACAGATTAAAACAGACTACACTCTCAGCACCCACACAGACGTAAACAGCACCAATGGCCTCATCCCGTTCCTCTCTCTCTCTGATCAAAATGAAGGTACCTCTGCGGGAAATACACATCTACAATGTGGATCCCTCCAGTTTTCCCAGTAACTGGCCCCTGGATGCGAGGACTCCCCAGCTGCTGACTCTCGTATATTATGAGTCCACACGAACCACAGTTTCACATCAGTTGCAGACTCCCCTCAATCACAGACACACACACATGCACAGCCATGCACAGGTACGTTATGGATCCTCAAAAGGAATTCTCCCAAGATACCTGCAGTATTTAAATTGTGTTATTTTAAATAATATTGAAGTGGAATTTCTGTTTCAGAAATAGGAGAAAGAATATTGTAAAAAGCATGAGAAAGGCCCAGTAAGTTGGAGAAGTCAAGACAATAAGCAAAGGAGCTCCTCAGGGTATATGGAGATGAAGCATACCACAGAGGATTTAACCTTGATTGTCATATGAAGCCATTGATAGTAAGCATTTTCTCAGATTTTTATGTTCCTTATTGATATACATTTATTTCTGCCTGGCAAAATAAGGACACAGCACCTGCTGAATCTCTTACTCCAATATAAAATGAATTACAATTGCAATTCCAAAATCTTTGCTCATATGTGTACACACATTCATGAAATAACCCTTTGGGTCAAATTGGCACACAAATACAACAGTGATGGGATCACTAGAAGATGGATATTCTGCTACAAGACACATGCCAAGGCTTCAATTGGGCCTTTTTTCTTTTCTTCTTTTTTCCTGGTTTAATTCCATTGATTTCAGTAGAATTACATCATCAGAATTATGACTCACTGACTTCAACAAGAGTAATATCCATGCACCTAAAATCAAAGTTTTGAGCTTAGAAACAGTTTGAGAAGGATTGAAAACAACATGAGATATTACCATATTTTGGATTGTCTTTTCTCTCCTTTACATTCCCATGAGAAATGTGTTATTTTGAAAAATACTTTGGTTTACCTAAGCTAAGGATCCATCCCAGTTTTATGAAATTAAGAATATGACTAAAAGGTAATTGTGATGGAAGTGATGATAATCAAGCTGGCTGATAATTTCTGTAGATAGCCTAACATGTGAGCTAGTATTTTTCCCTCTGTAGTTGGGTAATGAATCTTAATATCAAAGAGCCCTAAGTTCAGAGCTGCCTTGTAAATAAAGTTAGAATTAAGTGCTTTGAGATATGGTTGTTATCTATACAGTATGGAAATATTTAGTGTCCTCAAATTATGTGCTCTATCAATTAATGCATAAAATACCATTAACATTATTAGGAGATATATGTATGCATCAAGGAGAGGCTATATTCTTCAAACAGACATTGAGCTTTGGAGAAAGATATTTTTAGACTTATCTCTGAATGATAAGGTGTCAGCTATCAAAGTAGCATATAACAAGCATGGGATAGAACTATTAAATGCCAGGCCACAATATGACAATAGCTTTTAGATAAGATATTGTTGGTGAAACATATTGCCCATGAAAACTGAGTTAACTGAAAGAATTCATGAGCAAAGCTAACAACTGGCTTTAATATGTTATTATTAATAACAGTATTTACTATATTGGCATTGCTATAATTCTACTGTATTGGCATTTTCCTTATGTCAATACATTTTTTTCCTCTGGATTTTCAAGTGCAGTGTAAATATTCAGAAAATATTTATACAGGATCTGGGACTGTGAAGGACTAAACTCCTTGTTTGCTAATCAGCCCAACAGATATTGATAGGGTAATGAAAATAAAAATTAAGTGACATGAGTATTGCCCCTATTTGAGGCTACAGCCATGCCATAGGATGACAGAAGACTGCAGAAGACTGAGTGATTTTCTTTTGGAAACACATCCAAAATATTACTGTTTCCAGAATGCAATTGTGAAACTTCCTTTCTCTATTCTTCCTGCAAAGATGTGGTGCTGTGTTAGTCCTTCCTAGTTGTGGCTCATTTCAACATATTTTTAAAACATGGCTCCAACTTGTGTGGGCAAAAGGGTTCTTTTTACTTTATTGTTTTCCTCATAACTGAACATTGGTGCATACATTTACCTACTTCAAAGATGTTTATTAGTGAAAGCAACAGTGAACCTCCAATCTTCTGGAAACTGTGGTCTAATGAGACTTTGTAGGGTGATATCAGACCATTCTGTCTTCCATAGAGACCAGTAATTTACTGAGGATTATAGGTAAAAAAATAGAATTCTCAATAATGTTGCCACTTCAACTAAAATATAAAATGTATGCAAGGGTTTAGCTTCCATTCGTATGATGGGCGAGAGGGAGAAGATTGACAAGTTGTGCATGAACCCATTTAAGTCAATCTCATTAAAAAGAAACAAAGATGATAACGTAGGCTCCAAAGCAATGAATTGTGTTATGTGTAAAAACTGAGCCAGAAAGGGAAACAATTACTCTCCATAAACTGTCTGGAGCCTGTTCACATAACTCTTCTGGAGGGATACTCCACAGATTGCTAAGAAAAAAGTAATGCAAAGGAATGTTTTCTCTTTTTCTTGTGCTTTGTAAAGAAAGTATCCTTCTGCAAGAAAATGGAAAGATTGGCACCAGTGCTTTATGGATATTTGCTTTATGAGCAACTTAATTCTCAGAAACTGATCTTTCAAAAATGAATTAACCTACACAATTCAAAGTACAATTATGAGAAAAATTAAAATGCTGCTCAAAAAAATTGAAACCACTGAATTATAATCTGACTGATAGTGGAAAGAGCACTCATAATTCAAACATCAGTGGTATAAATTTTGTTGTCACTGTTTTAACTAAATCATCATACAAACACCAAAATTAAATCTTGCTTCTCTGACTGAAACCAGATTATACTTCCAACAGGACAGTTTATTTAAAACATTCATACTCCCAAGATAGATTCTTCTCCTCCTCCTCCTTAGTTAAAAAAAAAAAAATTGAATATCATTTAACACTTTTATCAAAATTCCTTTTTTTTTTTTTTTTAAGCAGCTGTTTTTGACAGTGTATGAAAGCTATAACTTATGTATTCTCATTTTCAATTAAGTTCTGATATTTCAATTAATCTCCTAAACACATTATTTCAGTTTAAATGGCAAACTCTTTAAAGTTCTAGAAATGTGTTGGCATTTTCACATTAGCAGCTCAAGATAAATGGACATGATCATATCCAAGGTCAGTGCATGACCTTGTTGATTCTTGTCAATTTTGGGGAACAAAGTCAACAAATAATAAAAGGCATGTAAAATTTAGAATGTGGGTTCTTAGCTTCAAAAGCTTAAGTTACAATTGATGTAGATACTGATACCTGAGCTGATAACTTAATTTCCATTTATAAGCAATGAATCAAAAGCGAAATTTCAAGGGTACAATTCAACACATCCAAATCTAGACAGATGGCTCATGCCGTGAAGTGTCCCTTTTTTTCTTACTATAAATGGAGCCTAGAGTCAACATTCAAATGTGACAACTACACTGCAGATCTGAAATACAATGAATCCTACCAAAGATGCAGAATATTCCACAAAATTTTCCAAGAATTTCTGGAATCTTGTCCAAACAACCAACTTGTTTAGTCCTTCAATTCTTAAATCAGCTAAAAAGAAACCACGCTGAAGATGTTGTGTCTGATACACAGTATCTTCAGGGAGCAAGTCAGCTTACTTCAGAGCTACTGTCAGAAAACTTAGTGAAACAAGTTTTAGACTTGGAGACATCTTCTATGTTTGAAAGTCTTAAAGCTTTTTTGGGAAATCTTCTGGGAATTTGTTCCCTCCTCCGAGTTATTTCTTCTCTCCTGTTTAAGAGTTGTACTAAAGGATACATTTGAATTATTACATAAAATTGCTCAGGTACTGCTCATTGATGGTGAGAGCAAGTGGCACAATACTACTTGCAGCCAGTGAGACAAACTTTAGTACTTCAAAACAGGGCTGCTGCATCCAACTCACCACTTGGGCCTGTACTAGCCACCACTCCATGTCTAGGTCTGTCTGGAGGAGCGGTAGTTGGTCTCAGGCCATTTCCCAGACTCTGTTCTTGTTCATAATTGGAGGAAAACGTAAAAGTCTGTTTTTATGTAATTATACAAACAGAAGAAAATTGCACTGGCTACTCCTGCAGAATTAGAACAAGAATGGGGTGTGTAATATAAAAACCTTGGTGGACAGGAAAGATGGAAAAACTACTTCTTTCCATACTATCCCTGAGATCAGAATCAGTGTAAATGAAATAAGGATAATGATAACCATTGTCTTCTCTACATCAGTATTGTACTTTAAAATGACTCATGTGAACAGAAAACATTGCAAGTACTCTATTTTAAACTCATTTGAAACTCATAAAAAAAGAACAAATGTTTACAAACCAGAAAAGAAGCAAAATCCATGACTAAATCTTTGTTTAGTTAATGTCTTCAAACAAAGAAGAGTTAAAATTGCTTCTTTCAAGAAGTACTTGACATTGTCTTAAGTTTTAATGTGAAATTAGAGGACTGTGGTACTTAAATTATGCAACATCAATAGTGTCTCCTACACTTTTGTAAGTATTTCAGTTTCTCATTATGCAGGGAGGATGATCTGACCTAAGAGGAGGACAGAAAAATTAAGAAAATAGAATAGAAATTATTTTAAGTCTCATTGAACTCCCACTGGAGTCAATGGATAAATGCCTAGCTATTTCAGTGGGAGTTGTACTAAACCTATGATAACCAGGTTATATTTGCTAATATACAGTATATATTGGTCCTATAAAATGAGATTCACAAACTAATTGACCTTCAGTTTGCTTCATCTTATAGAAAGCAAGAATTATGCAAATACCTATAGGTCTTACTAACCTTGGAAGTACTGGATCACATTTTTAAGTGGAATCAACAGCTCATGTAGTTTATGGTCACTTATTTCACAAAAAATGTGATGCAGACATGAAGAAAAGAAAGAAAAACTGTGGATCTAGTCAGGTGATTATATTGCACATATTTCTTAAAATGTATCTTAGACTGGTCAGGTAGCACAAATGTCTATCCTAGATGCTTTGGGGTAGTCCTGTAGCAAAAGTGAAATAAAATCTACCCATTGTTTGTTTTCTTTTTATTTTTTTCAGAGATACTTCTCCTTTTTATAATTTTAAAAGATAAAGCTTCAAGTGTCATCAGCTTATCATGTAATTCTTGTTTCATCAGCTGGAAATGAACATAAGTATAACCAATTCAGGAGTGGAGAAACAGCAGCTTTTGGACAGTAGTTGTATAACATTGCAAATGTCAACTGTTCAGTATTCATTGTTTAATGCCCACTCCTATAGGATTATTATAATTCCTTTCATTGGTACTGTGATTTCAATGTTTTAATAAAGGGTGTTGTAACTTGAAGAGAATCAAATGAATTTAAGTGAAAAACTTCAATGATTGCCATTAATATTGCTGTAATTAGATATCAAAAACAAGTAGCTGAAAAAGGGCTACAGATGTACACACAAATAAGTTTAGAAACCCCTAAAGTGTAGAATGGACCTGGAGCCATAGTCTCCAGAACAAGAATGTATGTGAATGTGAACCATCTCAAGACTGCAGCGGAGAAGCCAGCATGTAAAATAGCAAAGGCATTGCAAGTACGCAGGCACAGGATGGTGCCAGAGGTCTCAGGACTATACATACAAGTGGTCATTTATTGACATAATAAAGCTGCCCATAGCTGATAGCATAGCTGGAAATATTTAAGACAACAACAACAATTAATTGTACAGGTATAACTACTCCAGAATTGGTTATGTGAAATTAATGACCCTGATATCCTCCAAAGTTAGGTATTTAATTATCATTAAAGGAAAATACCTTTAATGCCTGTGTTTGGTTTAACATTGAACCCTTGAGTTTTGACTGGATCTTAAATGCAACACAGGGTCTTAGAAAAATCACAAATAAATAAAACATTTGGTAATGTTTTTGTATATTATTGATGCAACTTTAGGCAAACGAGATATAGGACTGAACTGAATCTTATCCTCTTACTAGTACAATTACAATTTTTATTTTTTTTTTTTTTTTTTTTTTTTTTTTAAGATGAGAAGTGGAATCACTTGTCAAATAAAGTACCATTTGCAGACAATTTCTAAACTTTGTAACTCAAAGCTATTCCATACATACAGGTAATGTATCATAGAATCATAGAATCATAGAATCACAGAAAGGTCTGGGTTGGAAGGGACCCCAAGGATCATAGAGTTCCAAGCCCCCTGCCACAGGCAGGGACACCAACCTCCAGACCTGGACCTACACAAGGTTGCCCAGGGCCCCATCCAACCTGGCCTTGAACAGCTCCAGACATGGGGCATCCACCACCTCTCTGGGCAGCCTGTTCCAGCACCTATCATGATACCGAAGCTGCATAACTCAGAGCACGCTACGTTTTTAGGAATGTCTCACTCCTGTGCAATCTAGCACAAAGGAAAAAAAAAAAGTCTGCTCTTCAGAGGTATTTTTATTTGATGCATTTTCTAGCAGGTAACAAATGAATTCATATCATCCAGCATGGAAGGACTTCATATGATCAAGAAAAACAGCTTCAACACTCCTGTAAAATTCATGATGATTTCTAAATAAAGCATTACTCTTTGACTCTTCAAGCATATTTCTGCATAGGTCCTTTATTCCCAAATATTTTTCTGTTGCTCTGAACATACATTTATTTTAGTATAGGGTTTACAAACATTCTACAGTCACCCCTTTCTGGGGTTTGTTTCAGCATCACACTTTATATGTTGTTCTGTCTGTGTGTTTGATGGTCTGGTAGGCAAAATACTGACAAATTACAGAGGTACTGATTTTGACCTTTTGCAGCTTTGAATCTACAGATGTTTATGCACATGCTTTACTTTTTAAGTGAAAGGTCCCACTGACGCCAGTGTGACCACTTCTGTTAAACTTGGAAATTTTTGCAGGGTCAGGAGTCAATTCAGCAAGAATTCAAAAACAAACAGAAGAGAAGATTACTCAGCAGGTTTCTCTTCTTGGTATTAACAAAGATCAAATGCAAATAAACTAGATCTACAAGTACTTGGCAGATGCTAGGAAAAATCAGTCTTAATTTGCAAAAGAGGACTTCAAAATGATTCTCTTATTTTTAATTATATTTTCTATTACAATCAAACATTTCCTTTGTATGCACAGGTGAAATTTCTATATTCTGAAGTACGGGTAATTTAATATGAAATGATGAATTGTTTACCAAACAGTACATCTGATAATTTAAAAGCTAGACTAATATTGTATTTGCATTAATTGCAAAGGATATTAGTGTTTAGAAGGGAATGTCTATTGTAGTGGTAATTATTAATTCTGTTTCATTTAGTTTTAAATCATTTATAAACTTCTGGAACTTATTAAATAGTTGTGTAACTTACTGAATTCCATCCTGCAGAGCTGACCACTAAATTTAACCACAAGCTCTTTAGTTTGTGATTTACATCTCTTATCATTGTAATTACTTTAAATAATCTGTTTACCATTTGCATATGTTTAAGTAAATCAATTTTCCTATAGAATTTCAAGCTATGACAAAATAACTTGAAACAGAGAATGAATTAGTTACATTTTAAAATCTGAACAGAAGCTGTGGGGTTTAGGTGAAATCCCAAAATACTAAGGTCATTCATGTAAGTTTCATCTTAAATAAAGGTCAAGCTATCAGATCATGTTGAAGAAAAAATGTTTTTACTACTCCCACTTGTTAAGTTCTACAAGAATCATAGAATTGTTCAGGTTGGAAAAGACCTTTAGGATTATCAAGTCCAACCATTAACCTAACACTGCCAAGTCCACCAATAAACCATGTCCCTAAGTGCCAATTCTACACATCTTTTAACTACCTCCAGGGATGGTGACTCAACCACTTCCCTGGGCAGCCTGTTCCAATGCTTGACCACTGTTTCAGTGAAAAATTTTTTCCTAATGTCCCATCAAAACCTCCACTGGCACAATTTGAGGCTGTTTCCTCTCATCCCATTACTTGTTACTTGGGAGGAGACCCACACCCAGTTTGCTACAACCTCCTCTCAGGTAGCTGTAGAGAGCGATAAGTTCTCCCCTCAGCCTCCTTTTTCTCCAGGCTAAACAACCCCAGTTGCCTCAGCCAGTCCTTATAGGACTTGTGCTTTAGACCCTTCACCAGCTCCTTTGCTTTTCTTTGGACACGCTCCAGCAGCTCAATGTCCTTCTTGTACTGAGGGGCCCAAAACTGAGCACAGTACTTGAGGTGCAGCCTCACCAGTGCCAAGTACAGGGGGATGATCACTTCCCTACTCCTGCTGGCCACACTGTTCCTGATACAAGCCAGGATGCTGTTGGCCTTCTTGGACACCTGGGTACACTCCTGCCTCATGTTTAGCCATCTGTTGACCAACACCCCCAGGTCCTTTTCCACTGGGCAGCTTTCAGCTGCTCCTCCCCAAGCCTTTAGCATTGTCTGGGGTTGTTGTGGCCCAAGTGCAGGCAGGACTATGCACTTGGTCTTGTTGAACCTCATACAATTTGCCTCAGCCCATCAATCCAGCCTGTCCAGGTCCCTCTGCAGAGCCTTCCTACCCTCAAGCAGATCAACACTCCCACCTAGCTTTGTGTCATCTGTAAACATACTGACGGTGCACTCAATCCTCTCCTCCAGGTCATTGATAAAGATATTAAACAGAACTAACCCCAATACTGAGCCTTGGGGAACACCATGTGACATACAACATTATCACCAACTTCTAGACTCTGTGGGGAAATAAACTCCAAGTGATCAAGGATAAAGTTATTCTTCAGGGAATAAGACAGCACCTATTTTCTTATCAGCATATCAACTGGACTTGAACAAAAGACAGTTTTACAGCCTGCCTAGCACAGATGTTGGACATTAATCAATCTGACAGTGCAAACACTTTAGCTGGATGCTTTGTAAACGTAATTCTAGCCAGTTTGCTCATATTAGTTCAAATAGTACTGAATGTGATTTTTTATATACTCCCTTTGCATTAAAAAAAGAAAAAAAAAGAAATAACAGTCTTCCTTTTCATGAACATCTCATGTGCAACAGATGAGCTATAATATTTGATCTTTCCTGCAGGTAAGAATACAATTTTTATCACATTGGGGTGACTACATCAGTGGACAAGGGAAGAGCTACAGATGCAATCTATCTGGACTTCTGTAAGGCCGTTGATGTGGTAACCCACAACATCCTTCTCTCTAAATTGGAGAGACAAGGTTTTGATGGGTGGACTATTTGGTAGATGAGGAATTGGCTGGATGGTCACATCCAGAGGATAGTGGTCAATGGCTTAATGACCAGATAGATATCAGTGAGATGTGGTGTCTCTCAGGACAGTGGGATCGAGTGAACCCTCAGCAAGTTTACAGATGACACCAAGCTGAGTGGTGTGGTGGCCACGCCTGACGGATGGGATGCCATCCAAAGGGACTTGGACTGGCTTGAGAAGTGGGCACCAGTGAATCTCATGAGGTACAACAAGGACAAATGCAAGCTCCTGCACCTGGGTTGGAGCAACCCCTGACCAACCTAGTGACTTTCTATGACAGTGTGACAACCACGGTGGACAAGGGAAAACCATTGGACATCATCTATCTGGACTTCTGCAAAGCCTTTGACACGGTCCCCCACGACATCCTTCTGTCTAAATTGGAGAGCCATGGATTTGATGGGTGGACTGTTCACTGGATAAGGAATTGGCTGGACGGGCGCATCCAGAGGGTAGTGGTCAACGGCTCGATGTCCAGATGGAGACCGGTGACGAGCGGTGTCCCTCAGGGGTCCGTACTAGGACCGGTGCTGTTCAATGTTTTCATCAATGACCTAGACAGCGAGATCGAGAGCACCCTCAGCAAGTTTGCGGACGACACCAAGCTGAGTGGTGCGGTTGACACACCGGAAGGACGGGATGTCATCCAGAGGGACCTGGACAAGCTGGAGAGGTGGGCCCGGGTGAACCGCATGAGGTTCAACAAGGCCAAGTGCAAGGTCCTGCACCTGGGTCGGGGTA
>JMFS01121192.1:0-11334 GCA_000699545.1 Podiceps cristatus
GTCGCTGGCTCTGCGGGTGTGGTAGTCGGGGATGTCTGGTGCATCGCTGGGAGCAACCTGTCTGCTGACCTAGTGCTGCAGGTGTTTTTCCTGGCACCAGCGTTGCACTCAGATATCCCCTGAGAAACTTAGGAGGGCAAACACACGAAGCAATTTTGGTTGCAAAATTGTGGCCTTCTAGAAAGGGTTTCTTGTTAAGCAGAAATGATAATGATTTGCTAATTTAAGGGCTCCCTTAAATGCTTTTGGGAGCATTTAGATGAAAGAGTGATGTTGCATCACTAATGTTAATGAGTAAATACCATTGTGTAATTGGGGTAGAAGCACTCAGCTGTGAACTTTAATGTGAATGTTTCAGTTGAATATATAGAAGGGGTGGGGGGAGGTTTTCAAGCAGAAATATGTTGTACTAAGTGGGCGATACTGTAAATATTTCTATGTTCAGCTAACTTTTATAGTGTCTTGGGCTGAGCTATATAGAACTTAACTGGCCTAGTACTGTAATTAAAAGTACTAAGGTTCATTTTTCAGTAATCTCTAAAAGCTTGGTATTGTGGGGGGAGGGTGTCTGTCTTTTTGAAAAGAATCAAATGTATGTTGTTTAAAATTGTTGCATGTTCAATTCAAACTTTTTAACAAGTCCTTGATGTTTCAATTTAAAAGTGACCAGTGGGGCTGAGGCTGTGTCCACTGAGGCTAAGATGACTGCCTTTCCTGATTGGCCATGGCTTTTCCATACATTGTGTGACCCTTGCCCTATGACCCTTTGGCTGACCTTACCGGAAGCCATGACGACAGCAGCCTTTTGCCATTAGACGCAGGGTGATGGTGAGGATTCCAAGGGTTAGACAAAACTGGTTAAACTGAACTAGGTGACTGTTACCTTGCGTGTTTTGTGGCCAAACCACCACCAAAAACCTCATACTGTGATGTAAGTACTTAGTGTAACTAGTAAACGTTTTTGTAAAATGTAGAAATGCATGTAATCAGTTAAGTTTTATATTTTACAATGTTCTGTAAAATAAAACTTAGCAAGGTGAATCTAATAAGGAGCAGTCACTCTCTAACAGATCTTAGGAGCACAGACTTGTAGGATTTTAGTCTGTTTGATTTGCCATTGATATAGATTATGGCAAAAATGCAAAGTTTATTGGAGGCTTAGAGAAATAAAGTCCTACTCCAGTAAATATAACTGTTTAACTAACTTTTTCAGAACATTTAGTTCTCTTCATGCTAGGAGGCAATCTAACTTTATTTCTTTGTACAATAAAGGTGGGGGTGGTGGCGGATATAGCAGTCGGAGACAATCTGGAAGAGATAAATACGGACCGCCTGTTCGTACAGAGCACAGACTGATTGTTGAAAACCTTTCCAGTCGCTGTAGTTGGCAGGATTTGAAAGTATGTATTAATGTTCTATCATGGAGCCTGTTGTGACTAGCAGGAAGCAATAACTTCCTTTAATATCAATGTTCATTTTGATTTAAGTAGAAGTAATTGAGAAATATTTGTGCATGAATGTTTACACACAATTAATGCTCCTTGCATTTGCTCAGACTTGTCTTAAACTAATGTACTCACAGAGCGTAAGCATGTGGAATAGTTAAGTAATTCTTCATCTCCTCCCTGAAGGATTTCATGAGGCAAGCTGGTGAGGTAACCTATGCAGATGCTCATAAGGAACGTACAAATGAAGGAGTGATTGAGTTCCGATCTTACTCGGACATGAAGCGTGCCCTGGACAAACTGGATGGCACAGAGATAAATGGAAGGAAGATCAGGCTGGTTGAAGACAAGCCACGGTCAAGCCATAGGCGATCTTATTCTGGCAGCAGGTCGAGGTAACTTGGGACTCATCAGAATGGGTATTGGTAGCCTGCAATAGTTACCTTCATCTGATATTTTGGGAAAAGGATGATGCCTGAGAATGTAGAAGGAATTACTTGATGTAATACAGCAAAGCCGGGTTGAAGAGTTTTTCACGTGTCGAACATCAGATATAATTCATTGACAGTATATTGAATCTGAGTGGATTAATAGTTCATCTTAATATGCCCATACTTGTTTTTGAGAAATTCTTTAGCAGCTTTTCTCTGTTAGGTAGTGTTGCAGGGCACACCACAGAGTAAGAGACAAATTATATTTTAAATGTTTCTAGGTCACGATCTAGAAGACGATCTAGAAGCAGAAGTCGTAGAAGTAGGAGCAGCCGCAGCAGATCCCGTAGTGTCTCCAAAAGCCGTTCTCGGTAAGCGATAATTTTGTTTTCTGTCAGTACAGGAATTGCTGCTTATTGATAGATGCTTACAACTGCTGTAAGTAACCTTCTGTTCATGCAGAATAAAATCTGTCTCTTTTTGAAAGATCTAAATCCAGGTCACGAAGCAAAGACCGCTCACGTTCCAGATCTAAAAGCAGGAAGTCTAGATCAAAGAGCAAATCGAAACCCAAGTCTGACAGGGGTTCACGCTCTCACAGCAGATCCAAGGAGAAGTCTGAGAAGTCTCGGTCCAGATCCAGGTCCAGGTCTCGATCTCCCAAAGAAAATGGTAAAGGAGATGCTAAGTCTAAGTCCAGGTCAAGGAGTAGGTCTCGTTCCAATTCTCCACAGCAGCAGCCATCTGCCAAGGCTCGTTCAGAGTCGCCACCCAAAAGAGCTGCATCGAGGTCCCGCTCCAGATCTCGCTCAAAATCTCGCTCACGGTCAAGATCTAGTTCAAGAGATTAAGACTAGAACTCTCCTCTTACATTGCACACTATTATGGAACATTTTCCTACTTGTCAGGCCATTAGTGTTATGTTAGTACTTCAGAAGTTGGGTTTTTTCTCTTGCAGGAATGAATGGCCTAAGAACTAAGTAATGAGGCGTAAAGGTTTAATTTGTATCCCAAATTTGAAAATACGAGATCATATGGTGGTACAAAGCAGGAAAACTCCCCCTTTTGTAGAAATTCAGCTAAAAGTTTGATTTTATAGAATTTCCACAGGAGTAACTTAACGACTCTTAATTGCAAAGTGGTTTTTATATTAAAAATAAACTGAATATAAACAGGCAAAAATCTGGGCTTTTTTGAAAGTATCTTTTTTTCTTGTTCCCCCCCCCGGTTTTTTTGAACTATGGGTATCATTAGCTTCGTAGCCTACAGCTTGCTACCAAAGGCAGGATTGCCTTGCTGGGCAGGTCAGATAATTCTCTAGTTTACCTTAATTTGCGGAAGCAGGCTGCAAACTGTATGAACAGGTAACAATACTAGGAAGATTTTAGACCAGCAATAAACTCAAGTTGGAGCATTTGTGTTGTATCTTCACTTGCCAAAAGAACATTCCCCCCCCCCCAATATTAAAGGTAATAAAGGTACTCTGGAACTTATATCGTACAGTATTGATGAAAAATCCTACATTTCAAGCTTTCTGACTTTTTTTAATACCAAGTGTCACTCAGTTGTCAGACACGTGTCTCCTGGATGTGGTCCAAGTCACTAGTATGTTGTATGGTTTGTCAGCCTCTTAAATACCTATTGGATATGAAAAGTAGGTGAATAAAACTGTCTTCCTTCCCTTTTGACTCTTACGTTAATACTTTGCTTCAGACTAGGAGAACTATAATCCTGTTGTGTGTAAGTCTGAACTTTATTGGAAATGTAATCTCTCTGAGCTAGAGTTCTAGTCTTAACAAAGGCTTTGCTAAAACAGTTGCCAATTCACTTAAATTGTGGAATAGGACTCATCCCAAAAATTCCCCTTTATAGCTAAATTGTTTTTTTGTAACATGCAATAGCAAACATTAGAACTGCCTTGTACTCTTTATACAATGTGTAGTTTGACTTGTATAAAATTAAATTGGTGACTCAAACTCTTGTGTTTATTGCAGTGTAATGGGATTCTTTTTCTGCCTCTCTTGCTGGGGAAATGATAGTTTACGGTACTCTACTCTTGCTGTAGTAACTTCTTTGTTTTAGTAAGAAACTTAGCTCTTGAAATGCACTTGATTTGGTGCTTGATACCAGCTAGCTGACAGCACCATTTGTCCCAGTGCATTGCCCTTTCTTCAGGTGTGACAGGGTGTGACAGCAGCACCTCTTGACTGGTCAGGATTTTACACATCTGTTGAGATGAATTGGATCAGGCATCAGGAGCATGTCAAGTGCATGTTCAAATGCAACTTGATGCCACTTCTCTTGAAAATTAATTTTCAGTTTCTTACTGTTTGCTGATGATACCTAGAAAGTTTTTGCCTGTTGCATACAAGTAGCTGGGCTAGTACAAGAATCAGTCCCAGGATGAATGAAGTTAGTTTTGGCTGGCAAGCTCACGTTCCTAATGGAACCTGAATGGCAGTGTTGCCACAAGATTGGGTCACTGTTGCTTTCTAGTGCACACTTTTCTGTGCTATTTCTACCCCAAGCATGGAAAAGGAGCTCTATTTGAGCTGCTGAGCCAAGCTTCCCCATGATTGTTGGTGTAACCGTGGAGTCTGCCAGGGTTTTATGGCATAACTAAATCCATGCTTCTGCAGAGTGCATGTAATGCTTTATACTCTGCACCTGGAATGAGATGCCTCCTGAGTTTAGTTAATTTGTAATAAGCTTGTTTGTTGGTTTTTGTTTTTTAATTGAAGCTGTTTTAGTTAAGGTGTATTTTAGCATAATGACTAGAAAAATTACATGCTGTAGTTCTCATCACTGCAGGTAATACGTTCTGTGTGTTGGATTTCAAAACTTGGGGGAGTACTGGGGAATTTTGACAGAAATCAGACTGTGCAAGAATAGTTTAATGGAGGTTTACAGCCCTAAGCTATGCTTGTGGAAATACTTGCCTCTGCTAAACTTGTTGACACAAAAGCATTATGTCCCTTGATTTTATTCATGCTTATCATGGAGTAGGTCAGACTTCGTGGAGAACTGCTCCTCCTCAATGAGTGTCCAGGGACCTTCAGTAAAATACATGTCATGCTCCTTGAAACAAGAATTGGGCTCAGAGCGCAGTAGATTAGAAGGTATATAAGTGTATTTTCAGTGTCTCTGTGTGTCTTTGTGGTTATAAACCAAGATGTTGACAATTACTTTTTTTGCAAATGCTTGTCGATACTAGTAACAGCTTGTTTCTAGAACTGATTTCCATTGCCGTCATGGGAATGTCTTGGCCTCATGGTAGTTGTTAGCACCCCGGTCTTGTTTAATGATGCATAACGATGGCTTTTACAAACTATCTTCTTAGCTTTCTGAAATGAGGTGGTTATGACAGTGGCTATGTTTGAAGTCATTATTCATGAATGAATTACAGGGAGGGCCTAGATTGGAGTTAACCAACTTGCCTGTACCCCTTTCAAATATTCTCTCTGGAGCTACACGCGATGTCTCCCCTTGGCTGCTACGCAAAGGAGAAATGGCCCTTTGCTGTGTGAGTGAAACGGAAATTCCATTGGCATGACTTGGATCCGTCTGGATTTGTTTCCTCTGGAAAGCTAGCAGGATTTCAGTAGTGCTAGATACTGAGCCAGAGCAGTTAAGTGCAAGGCAAAGAACCCACCAGCAGGCCCCAAACACTGCAATCCCTCCAGCTCTGTCAGCACTGTGTTCTGTAGGAGTGGAATACTCAGTCCACTGTGTATTTGTGGTCACAGGTGTGATTATTTCTGAGATCTCTTGGTGTTAACAAAAGTTTTGGATAAATGTCTTAAACTTCATAGAGGAGTGAAGACTGGAGGACTTGGCATGCTTGCTGCATTTTGCAGCTGTAGCATGTGCATTGCATTGGCCTGCAATAGTTGACGGCAAAACCATCTGGCGTTGCTTCTATCTCAGTTTTTAACCTAACTGTGGAGCCATCTTTTCAGGCATGTGCTTTAGCGTTAGCCATCTTGACAACTCTTTTCTGCATTTGTTCTTAAAAAGATAAAAGAGAAACATGCCTTCTCATCAACTGAAGTGCAGGATTAACTTAAAAGTGTTAGTGTCCTATAGCACATTATGAAGCAGAAGTCACTCTATTGTTAAAGTGAAACTTAGAATCTGGGGCTGTATTTGGAGTCTGTTCCTGGCTTTTTCCTGTATTTAAAAAAAATATGCCTCCCTGTGTTTTGGTGTTTGACGTAAATGCAAGTTCTGTCCTTACAACAGCAATTCATGTGGTGTTAAGATCTGCTTTAAAGTTGGGTGGTGAAAACACCTCTCCTCTTTAGTGTGCCTCACTTAAACCCTGGCAGACACCAGGAAAGTGTTTCTCCTTGTAGGTGGCGAGTCAGTGCTCTCCATGAAGCCACCTAAAGCCTTGGAAGTGAATCCAGACCTTCCCTGCACCATTTCCCTTGGACAGCCATGGCACTGGCTGTCATGCACAAATGGGGAAACCTGGTATTAAACCAAATTCATTCTTGCTTGGGGTTTCTGGGTGACATGTCGTCAGTGTGCTTTGAATATGGTCTCCTTGACTGCCTGTGTCAGGAGGTCATAAAAGAGAGTTTTCTTTCCTAGCTCAAAAAGGTGGTTTCTTCTGTGCTTTGGCTTCCAGTTCAGTGCTTTGATGGAGAAGAGACCAGATGCCTAATGCACCTGGTCCAGTGAGGAAGCAAGCTTCAAAATCTGATTATTCCTGATCTAGGTAGGTGACTGACTCCAGTCCTGAAGTGTGAAATGAGGCAGTGCTTTAGAGTTGGGGCCTACAGTGAGCGTGTAGCTGGCAAGGGTGGTTGGTTGATTGTCTCCAAAGCTAGTGAAGGGGGCAGGTGAGTAGAGATGCTTACTTCCTCTTCGATGCTGAGGTCCAGAAAGGCTTACCTGAGCCTTTACATCCACAACACGTGATTCTCAGAAGCTGATAACCACTATTTGAGTCCATGCAAGCCGTTCCTCAGCAAGGCCCTGTGCTACCATGAAAAAAGAATGCAGCATGCCTTAATAGGCAGATACACAGGCCTGTTTCATGCCAAGTGTTCAGAGCAGGAGAATGGACTATGAACAAGAGGATTTAAATGTGCTGTCACCAAACTTGAAAATTGGTCAATGTGTTACATCGTTAGGAGAAAAGAGGTACAGTATGTTGGCTTGCTGTAAAGAAGAGCACAACTTTTGTATCCGATGAACACCAAAATAAGTATCTCAGCTAGCAATATTGTCAGGCTTGGGAGTGAAACCGAGCAGCTAGAACAGGTGACAGTCCTTTTCCCTGCTGTAACATTTTTACCTCTAAATTTGGGGGGTTTAGAGTCCATTTACAATTGGGATATTACTCAGTCCCAAACAAAATTGTAACCGTCTTTGCATGAGTGATGGGGACAGGCATTTAAAACATAATTGCTGGATTTATTATTCACACACGGAATAACTCAAGCTGTTCCCAGTTCCTACTTAAATCTAGTTCAGGTTGGCACTGTAATGTCTACATAGCAATTACACAAGTCAAAGAGCAAAAGCTGGGAAAGTAGGAATTTGGTTCAGGAGCCTGGAAATCCCCAAAGTTTAGCTGAGCTGATGTTTAGTATGTCCTTGAGAGGTGATACAAAACACTGTGATCATTTGAAAGATGCATAGTTCAAATGTTGTTGATCCAGAAGGTAAAGTTCCTGTGACACAGTGAGATCTTTGCTGTGTTTCTTGTGCGCTTTGTAATATCTGTTTAATGTGAATAGGAATGCACCACTTGAAAAGTGAGAAACAAAATGAATACAAATATTGCTTTGCATAGTGGCAGCTATTAACAAGTTCAAGAATTTTAACTGTCTGTTCTTGGGATCATAGCAGTATCTGTTAACATTGTGATCAGCCCTTTTCCCCATGTTTTGTGGTTAGGTGGAAAGAAACAGCAGAATGTGAGCTCTCAACTCTCAAAGCTTCTTCATGCGTTATTTTTGCTAAATGTGTATATAGATGTCAGAGGGGAAGTTTCAGTTGTTTCAGAATCCAATAAAAAAACTCAACCAAACTGCTCTGAAGTGGCTCTTAAACTTATACCCTTTTAGCTAAATCTGTTACATGACTGTTGGATGACCATAGGTTCACTCCTATATCAGGATAAATGGAGCACAGCAGCTGCTGTGATCCCTACCTACCACTGGAAAAGCAGTGGCGACAAAAGATGCCTACAGCCTTTCAGCTGTACTTCACAGCAGTTCGTACTAACGCGCAAGGTTTGGACCCGATTCTCTGACTCAAGGGCTACATCCTCTTGTTCACAGAAGATGACTTCTACAAGGTGGTCTACTTAAATTTAGAATATCTCAGATAATCATTTTTAAAAATTAGTATTTTTACTCATTTTAAAAGTAAAAGCTTAAGTTTTGCTCCAGTGTTTTGCCTTCAGGCAAGAACAAAGTACAGTGATTTCAGTCCAAAATACTGGAAATAGTGGAGGGAAAGCTCTGCAGGTGATGCTGGGATTGAATGTGAAGAAAGTTTAGTGCCTTTAAGTCAGTAGGTGTTAAATAGTTCACATCTCATCTGCTTGGTGTAATCACAATGTACAGTTGCACCCAGCCAATCTGCAAGTTGAAGAGCAGTATTTCTTCTAGAAATGGGTGAAGTGCAAAAAGCTTTCCTCTGCACAGCATTTGTGTTCCTTGTTCCCCTTGGTGTCAGCTTCTCAGCATCCTTGCTCAGCACTGACATGAGAGGAAAATAATCCAGCAAATAGCCTCTTGTGATCATAGTGATGCAGCAGTGAGGTTGTGCAGTTAATCTGGTAGGAAACAGCTGCCCTGGAGTGGCGTCTCCTATTTTGCTCAGCTCTCTGGTACAAGCATGCCACTCAGCACAGAGTAAATGCTGACAGTAACCAGGGAGACAGGACAAAATATTCTTCGTGCCTCTTTGCTTACCTCATCTGGGTGTATTTGCTGACAAAAATTGTTGCTCTGTGAGCTGAAAGTGTAATCCACCACTTGCCATAATTTAGATGTCACCTATGTATGTTTGACAACCCAGAGCAGAATTGATTTGTGTTTTCCATGCACGAAAGCCCCCTACAAGCACAGAATTGCATTGACCTGCTCATTGGGGAAAAAAAGCTACAGCTGCCAGTTGGTACTTCAAACTGAATCCTGTTGCTTCATGTTTGGTAAGGTTTTTATCAGGCATTTGGGTCAAATGAGCATGGGATGTGACCGTGGGTCAGGCAGGAGGGGCAGGCGCAGCCATCCCGTGAATAGCAGAATGCGTGGGGATGAACCCTGTCCTGTTGTGTGCCGGGGCATCCCTTGCTAAGCACAGCCCAGCTGCAGTCTGCACTAGTTAGGTTTTGTGATATTAATGGCACAGCAGAGTCTGATAAGCTGTGTCAGAATGAATTAAATTATAAAAGCATTGCTAAGAGCTAAGTTTAAATAAAAGTTCATAGAATCACAGAATACCTCAAGTTGGAAGGGACCCATAAAGATCATCAAGTTCAACTCCCTCCTCTTCTCAGGACTACCTAAAACTAAACCATATGGTGAGGAGCATCATCCAGATGCTCCTTGAACTGTGACAGGCGTGGTGCCATGACCACTTCTCTGGGGAGCCTGTTCCAGGGACCAACCACTCTCTCAGGGAAGAACCTTTTCCTAATGTCCAATCTGAACTTCCCCTGATGCAGCTTCATTCCATTTCCTCCTGTCCTATTGCTGGTCACCAGAGAGAGATCAGCACCTCCCCCTCTGCTGCCCACCTTGAGGAAGGTGGAGACTGCCATGAGGTCACCCCTCAGCTTTCTCTTCTCCAAGCTGAATAAGCCAAATGACCTCAGCGTTCCTCGTAAGTCTTGCCCTCAAGGCCTTTCACCACCTTGGTCGCCCTCCTCCAGCCACACTCTAGTAGTTTGATGTCCTTCATCTACCGAGGTGCCCAAAACCACGCATGGTGCTTGATTTGGGGCTGCACCAGTGCGGTGTATGCTGGGACAAACACCTCTGTCGACCGGCTGGTGATGCTGCACTTGATGCAGCTGATGGCTGGCCCCTTTGGCTGCCAGGGCACACTGGTGACTCCTGTTCCCAGACCCCAGATCTCTTTCCGCAGAGCTACTCTCCAGCCTCTCGTCCTCTAGTTAGTACATGTAAGTTAAGATGCTTTACAACCGAGGTTGCGGAAATGGAAGTTGAGGCAGAGGAGGGAGAAATGGTCTGGTATTACATTAGCCAGGGGGCTTGCTGGGAAGCCAGGGATGTGTCCTTTTTTTTTTTTTTTTTTTTTTCCCCAAAGGAGCTGTTTTCCAGGAATTCATTATTCTGAATTCATTTATTTTTATGGCAAGCATAACCAGGAACAGGGAACTCATGGGAGAAGGTGAGTACTGGGTTGCTTTTCAAGTGACTGAATTTCATACTGCTCCTGATTCAAATCTATTTGAACTACCCACTGTAGCACAAAAGGATTTATATGGGAAGACCTTTTTTCTATACTGTGCCACTGAAGGTTTATTTGAAAAGGTGAAGAAAGCAGTAGCAGCACAGGAAATACGTGTTACTTCCTGATTTTCAGCATCCAATTGCTTCATCAGTCTTTGACTTCATCTTTTTTAATGTATTAAAAATTTCAGAGTACAAAACTCAAGGTGATAAAAAACTGGCATATACTCGTCCTAGAAACAAAGAGCTTGTTCCTGCACTCCCCAAAGTGAGCAGGAACAGTCCTGGTGCTGGGCTCATTACAGGAGAGGCTGGCCTGCAGGGAGAGCAGGCAGCTGCTTCTCCCCACCTGGTCCAACACATACCAAATGATGTTCTCAGCAGCTCTTTGTGCATTTTGGTTCTTGTGCTTCCAGTCTTGGTTCCTTCCACTCCCACCTTCTGCGGGTAAGTGGGACAAACATTGTGCAAGTGTCTAAAAGGCACACTTCTTGTGTGGCAATAAAATAATAACGGGTGGGCAGGTAAGCTGCCCTGGTTTTTGACCAGGGCACTTAGGAAGGGCTACTCAGCACTGTGCAAGAGCAAGTCCTGCATTTCCTCCAGAGAACGAGTTTGAGCAATCGCTTTGCTTCCCAGTGATCTTGGAGATTTCCCGTTAATGTTCCTGGTTATTCTGAGCCTGTGGTACATGTGCAGAGGAGGAGAAGCTTCCCCTACTTAGCCGGGGCAGTCTGTGCCCATCGGTGTCAGACAAGGCCTGGGGAAGTGGTTTGGTCTCCAAGGCCTCTTGGCTGCAAACGAGAAAAGGACACGTTACCATCAGTGACGTAGTCCAACTGCTCTCCAAGGGGGTTAGGTTAATATCAGTGACTTGGAGAGAAAGCAAGCCTCCCTTGTCCCATCTAGACCAAGAGAGAAAAACAGTGGAAAATTGTGTTACAGCCCCAGTGCGAGGCGAGGGTGGGGGGCGCCGGGACCCGGGATCTCAACACTTGCCTTAAGGCGACCGGTGCC
>KL285355.1:653-26407 GCA_000699545.1 Podiceps cristatus
TCCCATGCCAACTGTTTCCAAAGCTTTGACTTTGTTTTGAGCTACTCCCTGGTACAACTTTTAGATCTTCTCTGTACCTCCAGTTACTGTCAGGTCTGCAGCTCGTTACTGTTTCAGGTCTCTTACTCGGTGCTGCTCTTGCCAACCCAAGGGGCTGGTAAGCGCTGCGAGCCCCAGGCAGCCCCTGGCAGCCTTCTGGCACCCTGGATGTTACTCACCGGCTTTCATGGGAACCTGAGCTGGAGCAGCCGGCTGTCAGTGCCTGCACACCTGCATGCCGGTGTGAGTGTGCATGTTGCTCTCCGCTGCCTCTTCTTTAGAGGTGAAGCAGCTAATTACCTCCTGCCACTACTTACCTAAAAAACCCGTATACCTCTCTCATCCCTCTCTTGCAGGTATAATTTTTGGGGGGATAGTGCCGGATCACTTTGGCATCCCAGGGACTATCTGACCCTAAATTAATTAAAAGTGCTTTCAACTCTACCCCCATTTCAGCAGCTTTCAATATACTTTAATGATCTACAACCTCTAATGATCATTTTGCTGAAGACCTAATTTACTAGAGGAACATCCTTCAGAATACTATTATGAAGAACAGCTTTTAATCAGGGCTGCTCAGCAGCGGCAGCAGCAATCAGTCTGGCAGGTAGCATGGGCCACTGCTCTGACTCTTGATGCATGTGCTTATTAACAGGGGAGTTCAGAGGAGAGCTTAGACCTTTTGTCTTCAGACCGTTGCTGCAGATTGAATACCTTCCTGACTCTGAGGTCAAACACCATTATCCAGAGTTTACTGGGCAAACTGGTTTTGGTCCGCATGATGGGCTTAGTTAAGGCAAATGCCGAGGAATCTAATGCTTGATTATTTTTTTAGCTGAATTTTATTCAGGGGGTGGGATGTCTAAGTATACACATATGAATATGTGAAAAGGATTTTGATGGAGTTTGAACAAGCATTTATGACTCAGAAAAGGGTCAGGTGAGGCACTGGAACAGGCTGCCCAGAGAAGCTTTGGATGCCCCATCCCTGCAAGCGTTCAAGGCCGGGTTGCACGGGGCTCTGAGCAACCTGAGCTAGTGGGAGGTGTCCCTGCCCATCCATGGCAGGGGGGTTGGCACTAGATGATCTTCAAGGTCCCTTCCAACCCTAACCATTCTGTGATTCTGTGATTCTATAAAGAACAGGCCTCTTGGGAAGGGCCTGGATGCTGGCTATAGGGGATTTAGCATGGCTAGCAGGAAAACTTGATGATTTCTCCAGGAAAGCAGGACTTTGTGTGGTCTTGTTAACAAATAAACTGACATCAAAGTCATTTGATGCTGTTCTCTGTTTCCTCTCACAACTAGAATAACCTGAGCACCTCACTTGGTCAAAAAGGACTGGGAAAAAAGACTGGGACGCTGGATCTGTCCAGAAGCCTAATAGTGGTCTGCTTTACTCATTGATGAAAAACGAGGCCTTTCCTCTGATGCCTGTTAGAGAAATGATGTAGAAGCAATGATATATTCTCATGTGGAAATGAGAGCCCTGAAGTGTTCAGGAGGTGTTCCTGAGACAGCTGAGGATGGGGACTGCCATTAACCAATTCAGAGTTCAGCTGGGGGAAAGGCCACCATTTAAACATTGTTTTGTTTTTGGTTTGTTTTTTTCTTTTTTTTCCAACCAAAGATTGCCTCCTCCCCCACAAGTCTGCAGGTGATTTTTTCCAACCTGCTCTGAACTTTTGCTGTGAGCGCAGTCTGGGTACAGTGTGCCTGCAGGAGGAAAAAGGAATCCAGTTGTCACTGGAAATTATCTCACTTTATAAGGAATTAACTAGACCTAAATACCTGACGAAGCTGCATTAAATCTGTTTAAACTGAAGCTTTTCTTGGGAGAGCTCATTTTTTTACCCCAGGTACTGTGAAATGAGAGGATTAAAGTCAAAGGTTTTGTTGCCAAGCTGTATATAAAATGAAGAATACTTTCAAAACTAGTTTCACAGAGCATCAACTACTTTGGAAGCACCATTTCAGGTTTTTGGTTGGTTGGTTGGTTGGTTGGTTGTTTTTTTCTAGTAATAACCCTTGAAGACCTCATCCTGGCTCCATGAAGAGTGGATGTCTCAGCCCACTCCCACTGGTGTCCCCTGCCAAGCACCTTGGGGAAGGAAGCAGCTCTCTCACACTGCTGGGTGACTTGAGGCTTAGAATCATAGGTTGGAAGCTTGGGGCTTAGAATCCCTAAGGTTGGAAGGGACCTTTAAGATCATCAAGTCCGACTGCCAACCCAATGCCACCACCATGCCTACTAGACCATGTCCTGACATGCCATGTCTATACATTTTTTGAACACCTCCAGGGATGGTGACTCCACCACTTCCCTGGGCAGCCTGTTCCAGTGCCTGGCCACTCTTTCAGTAAAGAAATGTTTCCTAATATCTTATCTAAACCTCCCCTGTTGCAACCTGAGGCCATTTCCTCTCATCCTAAACAAACACAGCCCCGTGTCTCCAGCTGATCCAAAAACAATCTTCTTTTTATATCCTCTACTTCCACAGTCTTGATAGACGCCTGCCAACTGCAGGAGTTTTGTTCACCTGCCAGAAACTGCCCATTGCTGCCAAGTTGCCCACAAAGAGCTTCAGAGGCTCCGCTTACCAGCGGTGCCTTGGTCACAGCCGCAGAGGCAGCTCTGCAAAAACGTGGCAGCTTTTACAGCAGGACAGCCTGAGTAGCTTCTGTGACCTCTGGTGGTATTTTAATAGCATGTCTTCCGTTCAATGTGCTCAAAGGTTTTTTTCTTAAATTATTTTTTCTTTAAAAGCCCAGCCCATGCATTGGCACTCAGCAAACCATAAAGGTACAGAAAACCACAGATGACTGCTAACTAGGAAATGCAAAGGCTTCATCTAGACTGCTTCCATTTATACCACCATCCTCTCACCTCCCAAGTCCACCCTTCTCCACTTTGGTTCCCCGACACCTGCTGAAGCTGCCAAAGCTGCGATGCCCAACGTTGTACTTAGACCTGCTTTGCATAACTCTTGAAGAGCAGTGTTTCCACAAACTTCCCAGGGGAGCCTGCACCATGTTTTGCTGGGTTTCGTTCTGGTTAGGATTAACTGACTTTGCGCATTCTCTGTCCTTCGGAGTAGAACGGGCAATTCCCCTCCCTCACTGCCAAGCCCATACTTTAAATAGCTGCAGAGTTTTACGTCTTTGCTTAGCCAAAGGAGATATGTAGTGCTTTCGCCTTTCCTCCTCGATCCCTCCCCACCTCTGCGATCTTTCTTTGCTTACCTCTGCATTTCCCCCTGCCTGCTAGCATCTTCCCAACATGGCAGCGCCTCCGGCTGCTCAGCCCTATGGAGGGGGGTGTCAGCCAGCTGTTCACGCAGGGACGTGCTCCCCTCCCTCCTCTTCTCCCTCAGGACACCCTCCTGCATGAAATTAAGCAGAATTTACGGCAGTTCAAGCCCCAGTCTCAGACACAGCCCAGAAATGATAGACTTTGTTCACTGCTTTGCCACAGAGCATAAATCTGATGCACCAGTATTTGCCTAAGGCTTGTTTTTTCATCTTCTAGGTCCCTAAAAGTGTCTGACTCAAAACAGAGGTGCTTTTAGCTTGCCGAAGGATGAATGAGTTTTATTTTCTATCTGGAAATGAAATATTGGTCCAATTATAATCTGGTTTGGAAATCTGTCATTGGATTCAGAGAGGCCAGAATGCTGAGCTGTATTTTAATACTGCTGAGGTATTTCAACGTACAAAATAATTTTGCTTTAGGAGGAGAGCTAACAGAATGAAGCAGAACAATACCGAGGGTACAAAACAAAGTTTGTCACCATCAAAACTGCCTTACAACATTTACTGATTGCTCACTACATCCTTGCAACTTCAGGCTGTCTAAGGAGAGGTACAAACCCTGTATTATACTCTCTAAAATTCTGTACATTTTAAGTCACTTGTGTAACCATCTCTCATATTTCCAAGGACGGTGTCTGTGTGCAGGTCTCTGGATGCCCCCTGACTCTTGCCATATTCACCTTAATACTTGTATTCATTTTAATGCTTTTACCTTCAATATGTGCATATTTCTATGAAACTAAACTTATTACTCAAAGCATTTGATAGGGAACTTTCTTATTTCCAGAAAGAAAATTTTTCTCTGGAAAAAGACAAATGTTCTTGCTACCAAGCAGAGAGTGGGTAAGCATGCTTACTGGAAGATACGGTCGAGGTAATTTTAATATTCAAGCAGTTACTTTTTGTTAGTCTGGCATGACTACTATCCAGGTCCTGATAGTATAATGCCAAGCATGTTGAAGTTCTATGCAATGTGCAAAATAATTATGAAACATATACATTATATTTCATATGTATTTTAAAATGTGAACTGATCACATGTGCATATGTGGTGCATATTTTCAAGTGTATTGTAACTCTAAGCTGATATAAAATGTTGTATCCTATTCTTATACCAGAATGAAAGGTAACTGTACTTCTAAGATTAAAAAATATATATCAAGAGAGAGTTTTGCAAGACTTTTTTTTTTTTAAAAAAAAAAAGAATGTCAAAACTCAAAATGGAAAATCAAATTACCTTTTCAAAAAACCTTTCCTAATTTCTGGTTTAACTGCAGCACATTCTTGTTTTCTGGAGAACTTCTCTATTGGCCTGATCACGAAATTCTGCATGAGTGTCCGTAACCACATCTCCAGGCAAAGGCACAGCTTTGCTGTTGCTCCTACACAACTGACTTCTTTCAATGGACTCTGCTCTAGAAAATGAAAGATCAAGACTCACTGATCAGGTACAAGAAATCTTTAGCTAAGTAACGGAGAAAATTCTACAAAATATAAGAATGAGCTATTTTCTGATACTCCTTCTCATTACTAAAATATTTGGCAAAGTGAAGTGGAAGCCATGTGCATTTCAAGCAGCTCCCAGAAAGTTCCCAAGCTGTCATTGGAAAAAAAAAAACCAAAACCAACAACCCAGGGCCTGACTCCCTGGAACAACGACAAGCTCCAGAATCTGAGCTTCTTGCATTTAGCTATCAGCAAACAAGACAGCATGAAATAAACACACACACACATTTATCAGTTTCTGTGCAATTCTTTTTTTTTTTTTTTTTTTTTTTTTCAGGCAAAAACCCAAGGAGGGGGTGTTTGTGCAATTTTTTTTTTTTTTTTTTTTTTTTATCTCAGGCAAGAAGCCAAGGAGTGTGTGAGCAGAGGGAGTGAGCCACCTTCATTAGCCCTGGTGGTTCTCGTCCATCTTTTGAGAAGCTCACTGACCTTGCACTGAAAGGAAGGCTACACGGGTACCGCTCTCCAGTCATATAAGGGATGTCATTCTGCAGAGCTATTCTTCTGACACCTTTCCCCAGCATTAAAATCAATGGAGTAGCTGCAGATGAAGATGCCTGGAGAAATTTGAAAGGCAGGAACAAACAGGAGGGTTACATCATATTTTTGGAGTGGCTGCTTTTTGACGTGAAACGTTCAGCTCACGGAAACATTTGGTTTCAGAGGTGGGCTCCTCGGCGGGCAGCATGCAGCAGGAGCAAGGTCGTTTTCATCACGACACTGCTCAGCAAGTGGGGAACCAAGCATTAAGTTTAAAATAGCCACAAGTTATTTTCTCCACATTCTTTCCCCAGCCTTGAGCCCACACTGGCTTTTCTATAAACAAATGAATTCTTCTCTCTGTTCTGCACCAGCACGCCACGGCTGCGCATGGGCAGTCAGGTCATGCACCCCTTTTATTCATCTTTGACTGCCAGGTTTTGGCTGGCTTCCCGAACGGGCTTCCTCAGTAAATGACACGTTGTTATAAAAAGCATATGTTGCCTATATGTTTCCTGTGACGCCACCACTCTTCCTTACTATGTGGCTGGTAAGCCAGACACAACCGATGCCATCCTTGACCCTTAACGCCCAGCAGCAGCACGTGTTTGGCGCACGCTGCCCACCAATGGCCTTGGGGTGTAGCACACGCTCTCGTCTAAATTACAGGCTACTGAATACGACATTCAGAAACAGAGAGAAAAACACACAGGCATTATTTCCTTTGTGCTCACGATGCCTGGTGATGGCTTGCCCTGTTGGTGCCCTCCTTCCAGGTCCTCTGTCTCTATCCAACTTCTGTAGGCATTTTGGCAGCGCTCCCCCTGCAATGGGCTTACCACGCGTGCTTCTGAAACGTGCTTGTCTGCAGGTCCCCGTTCTTCCTCAGGTGGTGGTCACTGGTGACTTCTGAATCACCCCTTTTTCTTTTCCCTCTGTCCTTTTTTTTACCTCTTGGTGCAACTCTAGAAAGGCACAGAGGGCCCAGGACGGGGGCCGAGGCACCCCTCACTGTTCATACCATGGTTTTGTGGCAACGTGTTCACAGTGGACAAGAGAGGGGAAAAGGGAAAGAAATTATCCTGTGGGAGAAAATAAGGGAAGGAGGAAAAGAAGGAAAGCACAGACTCGGGCCTTGGTTGTGCCGGGCTGTGGGGCAACGGGAACATCCTTTCAGAGGAAGCCTGTTTTTGAAGGGGGAAGCTGCGCAGGTGTATAAGAGTGCCTGCCTGCTAAAAGATATCACAGTATTCATTTCACTTGATAAACCTTTTATTTTTCGGAATTTTTTTGGGGTGTGGAAGGTCAGAGGAGAAGGTTGCTGGTGGTAACCACACAGCCCCTGCAGAGCCTGTTGTGTGTGCTAAAGGACTGTTTTCAACATCTGCGCAGTATGATTTCTAATGGACAACGTTATGGTCATGTCATGCAAGCGGGATGATGGTCAAAACTCAGCTCGCAGTCAGATCTGGTCAGCTACTATGAGGGGCAAATAATTGATCATCACTGCTGTAACTTCTGGGAGGCTTCTGGGGATTCAGTTTGGTGCCTATGGTCAGTCTGTGGGACTTCCCCTCTCAGGGCTGGAGAAATACATGACATTCAAGGTGGGGAGAAGACACTGAGATGCTGGAGGGGCATTACATGGACACTGCTGGGTCCGCAGCCTGCCTGGATGGGGGGGCTGACCATGAAAGCTTCTTGCTACAGGTGCTGGACATGTCTGCTTGTGGTCATTGGAGGGTCAAACAGGCATCGCACGATGCAATCCCTCAGTGACGGCACTCCAGCCAGAGCTCCTGAGTGGCGGCAACGCGCGCCTAAAAGCCTCGTGTGTTCAAGTAAAAGGTATTTTCTTGGCTCTTTGTCCTTCTGGGACATTCTCCCCTCCCCTCCCTATTTTGTTGTATTTTCTTTCTAGATGGCTTGATTTGCCATGGCATTTGTCTGTAACAAAAGGTAAAAGCACAAGCTGCTAGTTTTAGAGTCAGTTAACTGGACAAAAAAAATTATTTGTCCCTAAGAAATCTTCACACAGTTTGAAGAGAGCATTCACCTCAGTAAACTGAGTGAGAAGGGCATTAAGTGAGGTATGTTGAGGTGATGGGTAAATGGTCTCTCACTTTTTCTTTTTTCTTTTAATTTTATTTTAAAATGTTCATGGAATGCAGACATTCAGAAGGAAGGTCTCAGGAAATGAGCGTAGGAAATTTGAGATGGGCATAGGTACGTTCAATAATATGTACATGTGAGATATTCAGTTGCTCTAAGAAGGTGAGCAGAGGGAATGTTTGCCAGAAGGGAATTTATAGAAACTAAAAGGGAGGAAAATAGATTAAGAAAATGCTATTTCTCTGATGCATAAAATACAGGCATAGCTGCTTAGTTGGGGTAATCCAGACTCTTTCCATTGAGCGCCTTAGAGATATGTCCCTTTGCAAGCAATGAGAAGGTGACCCCTAATGCAAAAGGTATTAAAGGAAGAAGTTAGAGCCATTGTAACTATAGTAAGACTACAACTACAGCAGTTGTTTTTATTTCACTGCCCCTATGTACCTGCAGTGTGGTCTACACTTACACGAATTAACACCAGACTAGAAACTGAAGTCTGGCAAAACCTTGTCTGCAGGCTTAGATCTGAGCCCAGGGGTAGTACTGTTAGCCATTAAAGGGTGAAGGTAAGAGACAGGGGGACAACAGGACATCTCAGGAAATGCAGAAGATGAAATAATTGAAAATTCATGCATTTGCTTATGTTCTTTCTTGAGAATTGTGATAGGAAGCCTCTGTAGGAATAGCTGGAATACAGAAAATGTCAGTAATTTGTTGAACCAAATTAATGCAGACTCTCAATAAGAAAGCATTGGCTTTCAAAATTTTATAGTTGAAGTCATCGCTTCCTTTCATATGTTTTGTATCCCCTGAGTCACTCTTATTTTTCAAACACACTGTGAAATTAAAAATCTTCCAAATCTGTGCAAGGCCTGCTTCAATCTGGGGAAGATGTAGGAAAGGAGAACGAGAAAGGGAGAAAAAAAGGCCTGGGATAACATCCAGAACTATTCGGCTACAGGATTCTCCATCTGCCAAGAGCAGAAGAATATATTTCTAAAATGAATAGCACAGAAAATGCTGAATGGAGTGAGCATAAGAAGCTCTATCAAATCAACAATTATTTGGTGAAAGGAATACGATTTTTCTGGGCCGAAGTGAGCTGAAATACTAAAAAAGTCTGTTGCCAAATATTACATCTGGAGAACTGCTGCTGCATGTTTTCTGGCAATCTTTACAGGATTTTGTTCTACTAAGGTTCCCTGGGAGAGCTGCCTCCTGGCATGAAGACTGGGATGTTACCCCAAAAAACTGGCTTTGAAAAGATGAACTACAGTGCCCACAGTTTTGGGGGTGCTCAGGGCACTGTAAGTAGGAGAGAAAGAGTGGTTGTCCTCATAGTCAAAATACTGTTGTTGCAACCCTTTTTATCTGCAAACGCATGCAGGACACGGTGCTGCTGAGCAGCTGTTTTTCACAGGCCTGCAGACTGCAGGTGTTCTGTGCACACCTCCCACCCTAGCAAAAATGAACATTACAAAAAAGTGAATACACGCTAAATCACACAGCCCTACAGCAAGGCTCATTGTCTTTGAACTACAGAAGTTGCCGTTCTAAACACGCGAAAGTCAGAAAAAGTTACGTTACTTCTTGGAAGCTGTTACTGCCCCATATCAATATCTGCTGCTTTTCTCTGAGGATCAAGGATGCTCATAAAATGAAGCCATAGATGATGCTTTCATTCATAAACCTCTATATTGTTTTCAGTTACGTTCTCAGGACACTTTCAATTTCTTGGCCTGAGGATGGGGATAAGAAAGAAATTCCCAGCTTTCTCAGAGCTCTCTTTAGTTTTATCTTAATGAAGAAGCTTCAACCACTGCCTCACAGCACCTGCCCTGGCCACAGACACCATCTCTGGGGCTGTGCTGGGGAGATTGTGGAAGGAAGAGAAAAGGGAAATGAGGACGCAAGGAAATTTCTAGAAGCAGCTGCCTTGGCACAGCTTCCCATCAGCTGTGCCTGGCAACCTTCAGGTGGGCTTAGCTACAGACATCAAGAGCTGGAGAGCAGGGTCTGAGCCAAAATGGACAGGTCTTCTTCCCCTTTGCATCACAGGGTTTGGACCAAGCATCCTTCATCTCAGAAAAGTACCAGTATGAAATATGCCTGCCACTAATGAGGCCAAGCAGAGCAAAAGACGCAGGATCTATGACACTCCGTTTTGGCCAGCTTCCCCTCTTCAAGGCTTCACTGAGTTACGAAGGCCATGGCAGAACTGTTGTAATCGGTGCACTCTTGAAAACAGAGATGCTATAAATAGCCAAACGGAGCTTGAAGTGGAGGGGATGTCAGAGCTGGGTGGTTTTTTTTACTGCTACTTGAGGTGAACAGAATACTAATTAGTCTGGGAGAAATAATATTATTTGGTCAGATAGTTCAATAATTGCAGTATGCGGCTTTATTTTTTATTTGCCGCCCTCTAAAAGTCTCTTTCTCCCTCTTTTCCATGACTCCAGCTAATCCAGATATGGATTAGCTGCCTAGGCTTCCAGGTGGAGGAAAGCATCTATTTTAATTGTCCCAGCTTTGTCTCCTTTGTCCCAAATGGAGTGCCCTCTTGCCTTTTCCTTTGTTTGTGTTCTGCATGGAACAACAGCTGTGTGGCATTTGGGGCAATCTTATTGAAAAAAAAATAGAACTGGGAATTAATTTATAGACTGACTGTGTGCTCTGTGCAGGGTCTGCATGGGAAACGACCTCACTAAGCAACAGGAGATGGTTCAATTGGCATCTCAGAGATAAGGAAACAGCCCAGTAGCCCACCTGTCCCCAGGCACATAGTGAACGTGAGGTTACCTTGTCCCTTGGTGTTGGCAGTATTGACTCACCCAGGTATTAAGAAACTTTTGGTTTACACTCCCTCCACAATCACAGCTATGATACAAAGCTCTGAGATTTAAAAATGTATATACATTTTTGGTTTGGTTTGGGTTTTTTTATCAGCCTCTTGGGTTTTGTGTCTTTAAAGGGTTGTGACATTTTTCCCAGGCTTTCATCATTCATTTCAGTAAAGTGAAGCTTTGGCCAGTCCCTGGCTTCTGTCTTTACCTCTTTTGTGTTTTGTCCTCTTCCAGACTTTGAGGTGTCTCCCACATGTCATTGATGGATTCTCAAAAGTAAATGCTAATAGCCATAAGGGTGCCTCAACCAGCTCCTTTGGTGGCTCCAGAACTGCTTTGTCTTCTTCTAGCCTGGCTTCTCTTTCCTCTGCCAGCATGTTAATTGCGTTACCCACTTGATCACAGTTAATCTTTTTATTATTGTGTCAATCAGATTAATACAATAAAAGGGCAAAGGAAAAAAAGTCTTCACAATCCATCAGTAAAACAGATGAGAGTCTCAGCAAGGCAGTGATTAAAGCATTTAACAGACTGGAAGTTGCTTCTCTTGAATTAAAAGTTAATGAGAAATAATAACTGGAAGACTCTAAATCAGCTGTACTTATGTCTGGCCATGAAAAGGAAGATGCAAAGGAGCCTCTTTACAGGGCACTTGGGAGAAGGGCAGTTTGGGAAGGGAAGTTAAAGACATTCCTAACATTAAACACCCCCTCAGTGCCGGACCTGGGGCAGCCCCTCACCCATGTTGAAATTTTACCATGGAAGAGAGGGCAGCCCAAAACGATGGGGCAAGTGCTGCTTCTCAAGGTTTACGGGAGATCCCTTAGATTCGTTCTGGGCTGACGGAAAGGCCCAGCCTGTCCCTCCATACCTGACACCGGGATTGTGCCGTGTGCGACACGACTCTGGATGAACTCTGTGCTGGGATCCTCCTGGGGAGTGCTTTTTTTCCTCACAGAGAGGTATTTCTATCATGGGATGGATGGGCTGAGAAGACCTCAGCTCAGCTTCTTCATTTCTCCCTCCTCCTCCCTCTTCCTCCTCTGACTTTTTTTTTTACTCTATAAAAGACAGTAATTTCACAAGCTGTGGAGCTCACACAAGTGTCTGGGCCTGAAGGAAGAATCACTTCGTTACTGGAGGACAAAAGAAGTGTTAAAGTGCAGGTTCAGCTCTTCTCTTTCCATAGAAAACTGTATGATTTTCACCTTCTGAGTTCTTTAATAGATTTCTTTGAGTCATGATACTTGCTAGTAGACTTTATCTAATCTTAGTAGTTTATAAAAACAGATCCTTTCACTTGTTTTTTCCCCCATACCTCTCCTCATGATGAGGAATTGTTCCCAGCAAATACATGGGATGCATTCCATGCTCTGCAAAGTCTCTTTTGCCAAAAATGAACTTGACAACAAGAAAATCATTGATCTGCCAAGATGACTGTCAGTCGTGTTTACTAACCCTCTCTCATCCTTCCTCTGTGCATGACCACTGAGCATTACTTGCCTGGAGAGTAAGTGTGCACTCAGCTGAGTGCAACGTAACTGCACCAAGGCCAGGTCTGAGCTAGCCGGTGCTGCTCCTCTGGAGTAGAATAACCACAGCAGCACTCGTGGTTCAACCACCTGAGCACTCATTGAGTTTCTCAGGGCCTTTTGCATCCCACGCTGAATTTGGTCAAGGCTAGCTAGCAAGCTAGATAATTTAAAGAGAGTTATATGCCCGCACTGACCCATTACAAGGCCTGCACACTCCACAGTTTGCAAACTTCAGGAGGAAAAGAGGGGCTGGCATTATAATTTTGTGGTTTTGCGTACAGTGCCCATCGTGGTGGGCTTCTGGTCAACATGAGGGCCATTGCTGCTGTTGCTACATGAAAGGTGAATAACAATAACACGTTGATGATGGCTTGCAGCAGGCTGACACACAGGCGGAGATGCGACAGATGGTGCACCAAACCAGTTCCTGCTGCCGTAGCAAAAGTAATCTGTTAAAAATCTGTAGGTTTTGCCATGTAAGGGTAAATAATACGTTTTTAACCTAGGGCAATGAGATCTGACAGGATAGCAAGTGCTGTGTGATCATGTCTCTGGTGTTAAATGTGGTTTCTTGGATGTTTCATCCGTTTTATTTTTCAGTGACCCAGCTTTCATAAGATTTTCTGCCAGAGCAAGCCCCGAGACTCCAGTTTAGGTTGACGACCTATCAAACCATCAGCTCTCTGGCTCTGCTTGTGTTCCCATCACACAGTTGCAGGTTTTCTTAGGTTCTGTTGCTGGGAGCCCAGACATCAGGGATACATCTATACTTTGTCAGCTTTTTTTCATTAGTAGTCCATCTTGAGGATACTGTATGAGCATTTTAAAAGCTATCCTGCTTGGTTTGCTTCTTGACATGACTGATTTTGCCCAGTTCTGTGCTACTAATTAATAAGTAATAGCACAAAACTGTAACAGCTCACACTGCAGGAGGCAGGGACTGGCAGAGTGCTCTTCAGCTTTTTTTAGACATCAGTGAGCAAACATCCTGTAGGTCTCTCGATTTACTTGAAGATCTTTCCTGACCATATACAGTGCTCAATTACATCCCTACTTGGGAAAAATAACAACAGCAACAAAAAAAGAAGATAGGGCTGAAGCTGATTCATTTAATGAGGGAGACTGCAAGGAGCAGTCATGAATAAAAAAACCCAAACCTTGATCAGCAAAGACAAGAACAGATATGTGCTGGCTTTTCTATAAAAGCTGGAAGTCCAGAATTTAAATGGGTGGAGCCTAAACATTAAAATGGGTAGACTTTTAAATGATGATATTGACGTAACGGACATACCAGAAACTTGGAAAATAAGCTGAGCCATGGGATTGCATAGTTGTAGGCTGCAATAGACAAAGGAATTGCAGATTAAGTTGTGCTACTCTGTGTTTAAAAAGAGTTTGGAGTCAAACCAGGTAAAGAAGGCATCTGTGGCATACAGGTAATGGAGAATCCCTGTGGTTTGAAATACTGTGCCTAAAAGGAAGAATATTGAACAGAGGGATGCTCTCAGCCACTTGACTGGGCTTGTGACCTTGACTGAAAAATGGGAAGGGTAATGAGAAAGCATAAAATGGCAGAAAACAAAGGAGAATGGAGGTCTCAGTGATGTCCTGCAGCCTGGGTAAATGTTATGAGAAAGTATGAGGCAGAGATTATATTTGCAGATGCCATAAATAACTGCTTCTTGCAGCAGCTAGGCAGAGGATACAACTGAGAAAAAATAGCGCCTGGTTTTGACCTGAGCCATGAGAACAGCATTGTTGTGGACACAAGTATGACCCAAGCATTTCAGCAGGGTGACCACAGCGCACCCAAATTCAGCAAGTCCACAGGAACAAAAAAAACCCACAATGACCACAGTTTAGAGCTTCAGAAAGGACAAAAATGCACAAATGAGAAAACTTTTTTAGAAGGTAACAACACAGTTAAAAAAGTAAAATATTTACAGATATCATGGGCACATTTAAAGACATACTGAAAATTCAGAGTGGGGAAAAAAGACTTTCAGGGTTGGCACAGGTAAAGAGCAAAGTAAAGGAAACTAGAAAGACAAAGACTAGAAGACCTTTTGGTATCTTGCGGAAGAGAGGGGAAGGTACAAATGAGAAAGACAGAAGAGCATACATGTTCTGGGAAAGGAAGTGTAAAACCATAACAAAGCAATAGGTAATAAAAAGGTTCTTGTTAGCAGCACACTAAAGGCATGTAACTAAAAATAAGAAAACTTTCAAACATGTCAATCGAAGGTCGCTGGCAGAAACCCAGTATAGCTGATAAATGATCAAAGTGTAAAAGGAAGGCAAAGCAATAGCAGGAAAGCCAAACAGATTGTTTGCATTGGTGTTCACTCCAATTTAAAAGTTCAGTGGAGTTGCCATACTGGAAACTTTAATTGGGCAAGTCTGATGAAAGGTCTCAAACTGAAGTGACATTAAAAGCCTTTTTAAAACAAACCAATAGACCGGATAACAACAGACCAACAGGACCAGATGGCACTCATGCAGGAGTTTCAGAGCAGCTCTGATATGAAATTGTCAAACTATTAACTGTGGCAAATAACTCAAAGCTTAAATTGGCTTTGCTTAAATTAGCCTCAAGGTTAGAGGAAGTGGGACATGTGATGCCCACTTCTAAACAAGTCCCTAGAAGAACCCAAGGAACTACATATGCATAAATTTGCTTTTCATTTGAGGGGCTTTTGTGAGATGTATTATGAAGAAGAGAATTAGTAGACATATGGAGAAATACAAAATAATGGAGAAGAGTCAGCACAGCTTGGAAACCATGGCTCATAAATCTGTTGTTAGGGTTTTTTTACAAGACTCAGCGTGCATGTAGGTGAAGCTGATCGAGCAGACACAGTGTACTCAGATTCCTCAAAGCTTCTGATGAAGTCTCTTCCTTAAATAAACCAAGTTGTCATAAGGCTGAAGGTTGTTTTACGGATTAGAGACTGGTTTAAAGACAAGAAACTAAGGGCAGGAATACCTGTCAGTCTGCACAACAGGGCAAGGTCACCACTCAAGGTCATACAGGGTTGTGTGGTGACCACAGGGCAGCTCAATATACTCATGAGTGGCCTGAAAAATTATTTTCATTGGAGGTGACAAAATTTGCCCACAGTATTCTATGGCTTTGAGTAATCAAAATCAAAACTGATTGTGCAGAGTTACAGAAAGATCTCATGGTACTGAATAGCTTGAGAATAAAATAGAGGATGACAGTCAATGTTATCAAGAGCAGAGGAGTAGGCTTAATTTTAGTGCACGTAACTTTACATGCACAATGGTAGGCCCTGAAGAATTACCAATGAGGAAAACTATCTCTGTGTTCAAGAAAGTTTCAGCTAAACTCTGAGCAGTTGTCAAAAAGGTAAATGGGTAATTAAAAAACAGCAGGAAAGAAATGAGGGAATAAGGCGGGATGTTTTGCCATTCTGTAGACCCATGGTGCACTGTCATCTTGAAAGGTTCATGTTGCCCTGCTTATGCCATCACAGGAAAGATGCAATAAGAACCAGAAAAGACAGAGAAAAAGGTGGCAAAGCTGGTGAGAGCTGTGGAGCAATTGCTATATGAGTAGAAATGAAAAAGACAGGGACAGTTCAGTCTGATAGAGACAGCTAGAGAGAGGAGGTATGACAGGGATATGTAAAATCAAATACACCACAGAGGAAGCGATTAAGGAGCGATTACTTGCTCTTCCCACGTTCGGCGGCTGCCGAATCACTCGGATGCAGTCTCCCGCTGCTGGCCCTTCCCAGAGGCATGAGTGAGTTAGTCAGCCCTTTTCTCCCAACAAGCATGAGCAGCCTCTCACGTCAGCGCGCTCGAGAGCGTCCCAGCCGAAGGGGATGGGACCACATCCCTCACTCCTCGCAGGACCACAAAGAAAAAGAGATGTTCTTTTCTCTTGTAATTTGGCAGTGCTTTAGCCAGCACTGTGGAGCTGTGCGGAGCACTGTGACCACCACAAAGTCATTCACAGGGTCGGTGATGCTGCAGCTTTCAGCTATTACCGCTACTTTGCCTGCATATTTTCACTGCAGTTTCTGCCCAGTAAAGAGAGAACACAATTTCTAAGGAAGAGACTCTAACTGCCCAAAGTATTCCCATTTAAATATTTGCTGATGATTGTCCCCAGAATAGGGGATCATTTTGATTGCTTCTGTTAAGGTTCTGTGGCTTACAACTCTTATTAAGCAGGAACACTAATCTGAAATCATGTGTAAAGCAGTGTCTGAGGACATTTGTGGTCATCAGATGTTATCTTGTGTAGTCATGAAATTTATGTTTCTTTTTTGGTGGTTGGTTGTTTTTTTTTTTTTTTCATGCTGCAGTTTTGTTTTTTTTTTCCACTCAGTAACATTTCATCTGTGCTGTTTCAGTCTCCTTAAGCCAGGTGAAGACTTCCATAGTTGGAAGGCATCAAGCATTGTCACATAAACAAAACTGAGATTTTTTTAAGAGGTTGAGACACAGTCCTGTTGAAGACCACACAGTGTCACTGTGGCAGAAAGAGCCAATTAATCTGTCTGCATGTCATTGCCCACATCCCTAAACTAGGATTTTTGTGTGCAGTTTCAAAATAAAACAGTTTCATACATGTAAATTGGTCAGGAATCCTGAATGACAGTGAGGTTGGACTGACTTGCAAGTTGGATGGGGACAAGAACAGCAACAGCCAAACGCCATCTCATGTCTCAGCCAAAGCCAAATGCAGTTCTGAATCCTGAATTCAGGGCTTGAGCTCTTCCTCTTGCCACTGAAACTTGCTGCAAGAGGGAATGATAGTGAGCAGGTGACTAGGAGGTATCAGCTTTATAAAAACCTTTATCTCTGACGCTTTTTCTTTGTTACATACTTAACAAAAATGTTGCTTTAAGTCTTTTAGAGCAGACATTCCAGCTGATGCTGGGGGACCTGTGTTTGCAAAGTCTGATCCTCTGGAAGGACTGTGTGTTGTGTGGCACTTTTTATTGGTAGTTTACAGAAAGGGTCAGAGAGAGAAAAAAAAGGGGCGGGGGGGGGGGGGGGGCGAGAGAGAAAAAAAAAGGGGGGGGGGGGGGGGGGGGAGGTTCAACTAGTGAACCTTCGCTGCCCACTGCAGTGTGACCTGGTCATACCCAAGCAGCTCGTGCCAGAAGACATCTAGGACCTTGGAGGCAGAGAGCACAGCACAAACCGACTTCTTGTGGAAAGCAGGGCATGCCAGCCTGCGCAAGTCTCTGTGCTGTGGGTGGGCACACTGTCTAGCCTAAAGCAGGTTGCATACATCTATACTGCAGCGTAGGCATGTCCATGGGGATTAAAAACGTTATCTTCTAGAGAGACACTGTGAATCCCAATTACATAAACTTGCTTTGTCATCTGTAAATAAATGAGAAAAAATATCTGACAATCCGGTCCTGTGGCTAGCTGAGTTTTGGGGAGGGGCCACTTTGGAGGTGCCCAAGAAGAGCAAGGGTGTTTTACGGCTAGGGTGGTGTCCTGCATCCTGGGTAGCAGAGGATATTGGTTTGAGCCCATTGCAGGGGAGCAGTGGGCTTCCTTGACCAGGAAGAAAAGTTTCACTAATCTCTCTCAATCCACCTTTCTCATCCTGTTCCTCCGGCCCCTCTCTCCATCTTGCAGACTCTCCTGACCTATGTCTGATAAAGCTGCATGACCTGTGGCCATTACACGGTTTCGCTACCCTGCTCTCTCTGCAGAGTTAACTAACTGTGTCTGAAGCGCGGCTGGGACTGTCACCCGTGTCAGGATGGGACACCCCACCAGAGAGCCAACCCCACCACGTGGGCAGCCACGCAAGTGAGGCAGATACCGCTCCATGGCACTGACAAGTCACCAGGGGCTCTCCCTCGGTGCCTCACAGGCTTGTCATCTGCTGATGGGCTTACAAGGGAAATGTCAAAACCACCACCTTTCCTTTTTCCGGAAAAAAGTCTGGTGGAAGAAAAGAGGATGATTTTTGTTGTTTACATTCAACAAGTACGCTAGCTCAGGGGTTGTCTACTGCGGGAAATCTTGTATTTCCCTTCAGAAAGAAGGACGACTCAGTGCCTACAGGAGGGTGATGTAATTAGGGTATGTGGATAACTACTTAGCTATAAGAAAAACAGTAATGGGAGGGTATCATCTTCAGCATTGAAGTATGACTGGTGAAACAGTGCTGGAGGAGAGAAGGGCCACTGACATCCACCCCCTCTTTGTCCTCATTTTTCTTATTCTAAGAAGTGCCTTATTTGCACAGTACTCTACTCATTTCAGCACAACTCTGTGGGAGTCAGACACTCCTCAGCACAAGGAAAGGCAGGCTTGAGACATTCAATACCAAAAGCATTTAGAAGTCATTCCATTAACATGTTTAGGTCCAAACAAATTTTCAGGCCTTGACCAGAGCTCATGCCTTCTAATGAGACTAATCTTGGGCATGTAACATGCCACTCTGATGAAAGAAGTAAAGAGCAGTCAGAAACAGATGGGTTTCCAAGCTACACTGTAGCTTACCATTTTAATCAAGTTTGGTTTGAATTCTTAATTTTCAGTCCTGTCTCTTAAGAAAAGCACTGTGAGATCAGATGTATCCTGGGTAAAAACTGTGGGACACACAGAAAAAACAAAGTAAGTCTGAAAAGGAGCCTTCTCTCCAGTAACTCTGTGAGTGCCTGAAGCCACAGTGACTTTTGTTTTTGTTTTTTTGTTTTTTTCCCAGAGCGGTTATGGAACTCATGTAGTTGTACTAATATGATAAGAAACCAGCAAAGCTTGTATGCAATGAGAACTACAGGAACCTAAATCTAATATGCAAAACCATACAGAACTCTCAAAGAAAAGTAGTTGTAAAGTGAAGAGAGAAACAATTCCGTTTCAGAAGAGGCTTAGGGTCATTATTCAGCGCTTTATCCGGCCCAGATTTTTTTCCTTTTTTTTTTTTTTTTTCCTGCAAACACCAGTACAATTATAACAGTATAGAAAGATTTTCTTTAGTGTGCTCATGGGCAATGAGAATCTCTACGAGTCAGCTTTGCAAAACCCACAGATAGTAAACATTTTTTGGGGATTTTTTTTTTCACTACAGTTCATTACAAAAGGACTACGGACCAAAGGTGGAATTGTTTCTGCTCCTACCATCCTAAAGTAACCGTTCCATCCCTTGTTCCACTTCAGAGGTTAACAAAAAAACGAACCCTAGTCTCGAGCAAGCAGAACTGTTTCCAGCTTCAGTGACCCTCAAAAGATGCACTTGTAGGCCTGGAAAGAGTCTCACCTGGATTTGGAAAAAATCTCTGTATGTGAGGCAGGTGTTAGAGTTGCTTGAAAAAGAACATCTAGGATAGTGCTCTTTATGTGGGTGCCATGTTGTCGCCTTCCAAAGTGAGCACAGGAAGAGAATATATCCTCTGCCTCAGGGCAGAAAGTACAGAAATGAGAAAGGATGCTACACATGAAGCCAAGTCACCCTAGGGATGCAGGAAAGTGTCAGAAAAACTTTTTGGGCTTCACTAGAGAAGACCCAAGAGATTATCACCAGGTTTAGACCTGGATCCAGCTAATGATCTCACTAGCATTGTCTGGATTAATGCTACCAAGAACTGTTGCTAACCTTCCATACATGCTAGTTATTATAGTCAAATTCAGATATTCTGGGAAGTGAAAGTCAAACTGTTCTTTTCCACACAGCCACTGGACAAATTAAATGTGTGGATAGATTGAAGTTCTGGGTTGCTAAAAAATACGAATATTATAATGCACTGATTTTAGAAATTAACTTTGCATCAAGTGTTTTTCTTCAGATTAAATTAAAAGATAACCAAAACAGGCATGCAAACAATGTTCTTGATTTTAAAGGGCCAGGCTTTGTGAAGCTGGCTGTTGTGGTGTGCTTAAAAGCTTAATTGCAGAGTGAGCTGTGAAAGTTTTTGCATCTTTGATTCAATGACAATGTGGAGTTTGGATCCAAGTAAATGGGGGAAGATGTTTAGAAAAAGGCTAAGGTGATTAGAGGAGAATAACACGGGATGGATATTATGAGTAAACAGACAGCCTACAGCAAGACTGATGGCTTGAGATTAATGAAGTGCAGAAAGAAAGTAAAAATTGCCAAGAATCAAGCTGAGATGGATGTTGCAAAGGGTATTAATAGAAATAGTAAAAATTCAACCAAACCCCAGCAAAAATGATATAAAAAATTCAGACATAAGGAAAGTGACAAAGTGGGGCTGTCACATGGTGAGGGTAGGATGGGAATAAATACAAATAGTTCATTACCAAAATGAAATGAATATTTTGCTTTGCAGCAGAACCAGTGAGGAACACAAACAGGGAAAAAAGCAGGGTGACTAGTGGAAATGGGAGCAGAAATAATTTCTCAGATGAAAGCAAATTAAAAGTTGCTTAGCCTGCTTATTTCTAAGAAATGTTGGGAATGGTGCTGTCTGAAGTGGGTGAAGAAATGGCATGCAAACTCTGAACATCCCACCTCAGGTCAAAGGCAAAACAAAAAGAAAGGATCTATTGATCTGACCTTACAGTGCACAAGACTTCAGGTTGTTTGTTTTGTTCTGTTTCAAGAAAAAGTATGATCAGAGTTGTAGCAGTATTATAGCACAGCTCAGCATTCCTTCACCACAGTTACATGGTCGCACACTGTCCCGAGAGCCGTCTTGGGAAGACGTCTGTCTCCCCAGCCAAGGGAGAGGCAGCAGACCGGCCTGGAGTGCTGCAGGGTGCGACGCTGCATTACACAGAAAACTGCAGCTTTGGAGCTGAACAAAAGTTGCCAGGACAGCCAGGGACAAGCTGGGAGAATGCAATGGGCCGGGTTGATGGGGAAACCATGATACTTTCCTAATTCCTGGTAATTCCTAAGTGTCCATCCTAAGAATTCCTACAAATCTACCCAGGACCAATCTCACTGTGACACTGGTGCACCCAGAAAAGAGAGAGAGGTCCTGCGGTCACAGGTGACTCCCACATTTGGGCACCTAAGTCCCATTAGCATCTCATTCACATGGTTTTGCTCTTGGACCCTAGCCGAGGATTGGCAGAATTTCCATTCAAAGATATTTTAAATTGGTCTTTCTTTCCTTTCCTTCTCCCATAGAAGTGATTTTAAAAGAGTAGAAGGATTTCTTCTGGGAGCCATAGGTTTTGAGGGCATTGTGCTTCAGGAATCCTTTATGGAAGAGTCTTAGAACTTTGCAGAAAAGTTTTACCATTGCTTCACATTCAACTTCTTTTCATCAGTTTTGAGACAACTCTGGGGAATAACGATCTGTCAGAACAGGGTGCACGCCACAGAGGCCATCACCAATCCGTAAGAATGCTTAAAGTGTGGAGTTTTATGGTTTGCATTCACATGTTGGCAAATGTGATAACATAGCTTTTTCCTTTCCCAGCAAGGAGGAAAGCAGTCCCAGCGTTTCGCCCACCTGACTAATGGGCCACCAGAGCAGCCGATCCTGCTGGGTCTGAAAGTTCCTGCCTGGCGTCTCTGTTGCCGGGCATTATCCAGCTCAGCAGGATCCTGAGGCTGGCAGAAATGGCTCTGGTTTTCCATAATAGGCAGCAATACTGTACATGATTTGCCTCTGCTCTGTTGGTCTGGATTTTTTTTTAAATCTAAATGATAAGACTATTCCTCTACTCCATACCAAAATGCTCATTTTCTAGGCTTTGACTAATTCCTGATGCAATTTAAAGACGACCAAATTATCTTTAATTGAGAAAACACTCTGAGATTATACAATGGTTCTCTCTTAATTTTTCTTACCTGAAAACACACTTATCTTCTCTACAGAGAATATAATTATGCAAAGAATAATGATTTTTCTGTGGTAAGAGAAGACTGAGGTGCCAGTTCAACTGATCACAAATGAAACCCAGCTGGTCTAAGGTAAAGTTCCCTGTGATGGTGATGAGAGCTGGGGCAGCCAAGTACTCATTTTCTCCAGAGAAGTGTAAGAAAGAGGCTTGCAGAGATTCTTTCTGAGCAATACTCTAATAGTCTTAATGTCCAAACTGGGAAATGGCCAAATTGTATAAATCGGTGGTTTCAGACCAGGCCAATGGTTGGTGTTAAAATGTGTCAAAGGGGTGCAAAAAATAATTGAAAGGGTTGGGTTTATTTTAAATAAAATAAAACATGCACACACCAACGTGTTCCAGTAAGTGGAAAAAAAGAAGGGGGAAGAGAGAGAAAGAGATACATTTTTCGTTTTGCTGGAAATTAAAGTCCTTGTAGCAATCCTGTCCATGTGTCTGTGTTTTGTTTTTTTTTTTTTTCTTCCCAAAGAGTGAAGAAGCCTTTTAATTAAAAAATATTGAGCAACACTGGTATGAGTGTCCAATGAGAGAAAACTGATTTGGGTTGCAAAGTTATGTGGGATAGCCCGTTGCTCTTTGTAGCACACACAGAGCAATGAGGCAGAGCATGTCCGTGTCCTGGCTCTTCTAATGGTCACTGACCCTTCGCTGTATAGATTTGCTGCAGATCAACCATGATTTCTACAATAGCAAAGCTATCAACAACTCAGCTGCAGAAAACACTCTGTCCAGACCTCTCCCATTTAGCATCCAAATGTTACTTGGCAGTTAAAAAAATGGAACAAAACCCAACCCCTCACACATAGAAGACATGCTTCATGTTGTATAAGCAAGCCTACATCATGTCTCTGATATTTTGAATAAGCAACTTCCTCTTGTGTGGGTTTGCTAACACATGGTGTAAAACAGTTGCAAGAAATAATATATCCATCCTATTATTCTAGAAATCTGACTGCTGAAAAGATGATTGTGTCTTTTGTGGCTCAGAGGAATTCTCACCTTCTGAAAATTATTGGAGAAGTGCAAAGTTATTTTTTCCTTCCATATAACATGAATACTATGGGAGGGAAAAAGATCTCTGTTTAGCCAGAAGTACTATAGCTACCACAACTGACTGTGTGGTCCAGAGTAGTAATATGGATTATGAGAACTCAGTAACGCTATGGTACAGCTGAACTATTCCATAATTTACAAAGGTTCAGACAGAAGTAGGTAGAACTGCTTGTGGAGGCATTAGCTTTAACGCCTTGGCCAAGTTGAGCCCTGGCTGTACCCTTATTTAATAGTACCTATCAACATTTTCTTCTAAAGTGATGTACTCTCATGCATACATAAATATTTAAGATGAAATGTGAAAGTTGCCGTTCATTCCGGAAGGCCTGCCCTTGTTGTGATAGAAATACTTCACTTTTACTGAGCAGACACAGCAATTTTCAAAGCCAAAACTTGTTTTTCCAAAAACAATTCTTCTGGCTGAGTGCTGTGAACCATAAGTTTGCACTTACACAGCCTTTTCCTTAACCAGACTGCTCACATTTCTGCAAGCTCATGCTGGTTGCAAACCAAACAGCGCATGTGTCGTTTGTCTCTTCTTACCCACCAGTGGAGGGGGGCACTGGTGGGTTCAATTATATGCAGACACAAAGCAAGTCTGGTGGGATCAAATCGGGAGGCTTTTTCCCTGCTCCTGTTATTTTTATTGACAAGAAGCTGCAGCACAGATGGAAAGCTCAAAGTCCTCCAGCAGGCATACCAATAGGGATACACGTAGGTGATTTTCTGCCCAGACTTAGGCTCGGCTTCTCTCTATTGTACTGCCCTGAGCAGCAAGAAAAACCCTTAGCTGAGGTTTACAGGTGAGAGGGCGGGAAGCTGTGCAAGGTCTCAAGCTGGTCGTGGAGGTCTTCAAGAGGACAGGGAGGAATGGGAAGCCAGCGCAGCTCGCTCAGCAAGGTGGATCGCCCTACGGCGGGAGGAGAGAGGGGAAGAGCCGTGGAGGGCCGGGGCAGCTTGTGGGTCTGGTGAGCAGCTGGGCACAGTGCGGTGGGTCCTAGGCGGGGAGATCTCCCACTGTGTCTCAATCAGCTCTGAGCTCTTCCAAATGCCATGTCTCTGCTTTAGCTACTTCATGGTAAAAGCCCTTTCACACCTCGCATTAAAAAGTGGGAAGATGCCCAGCAAGATGGTAGTTGCTCTCTAATGACCTTGAATCTCAACTTCCTGAAGAACAGAGAAGAGCTGCTGAATCTAGCATTACATATGATGTGGAGGAAAAATGACCGATAACCCAAGAAACAGGGTTCGCATCTTGTATATAACTATCATGGGACATTGGAGATTACATTAAGCATTAGGAAGACTCGGGTCAAAACAGAGGAGGCACTGAACATGAGAAGGGACTGTGCAGGAAGTTCTTGTTTTGAAAGGCAATTAAAAGAGTGTTTCAGAGGGATTTGACAGGTCACAGCCTGATGCTTCTTGATGTCATTTTGATGGAAATCTGGCTTCTTGCAGCTCCGTTTTTTTGCTGCTGTCATCAGATGAAGGCAGAAATGGGAAATGCTTAGGACAAAAGGATCATTTACCTCATCACTGTGGCAGTTCCCAAACACAGCAGTCTATAGCTGAGATTAGGGAGGAGAATCAGGAACATGGGACATGGCCCACCCCTTCTAGTAGAGCAAAGGAAGGAAGAGGAAGAGAAGACCTGGGAGATGAAAGAGATGGACTTGGAAAGCTGCCAACTTTTAAACCCTTTCCACCTCTTCAGTTACCTCCGATATAGATAAAGAAGTGTTAATATAAAAACCAACTGGTAATTGTAATCATTTAAGAGAGCATAAAACTACAAGTGAGGGGACTAGCTGGTGAATAGATTGAGGTCTCAGAGTTATGAACCTTTTAATTTATTTTTCTTTATGCTTTCAGGTGTAGGAAGCCAGTGCAGCAGAGCTCAAAGTGAGGTCTCAGGAAGACGTAAGGGATTTTATACTAAACAAAACTGATGTCACTCACACTCATTGTTGGCCAGATTTCACCCTCTACACTCCTACGTGTTACAGTCATGCACCGTGAGGTGGATGCGCGTGTTCAAACAGTCTGGCCAAGGACCACTGGTGTGTAACGTGGAGAACAAGAGACACAAGGCAGCAGTTCCTCTTCATTGGCAATGGTAAATTAGGTTTGGACGGGCCTTTTATACCCATTAGAAGCCAACAGTTACGGTATCACCCTTTTGCCTCAGAATTTTGTTTAGTTCATCCTTCATGAACATTAGCAAAATTTGCTGTGCTTTCTCTGTGCTTCCACGTTTTGGGTATTGTAGAAGTACCATCAAGAGGAATGGCCCATGCAACATCTGTAATATTGTTGACTTCCTCCTGTGTGATCTCCTGTTGACAAACCCTCCCAGCTGTGGTTTTATCTAAGCACAGGCCTTCTGGTCTTGCCATAAGCACCTTAATGGTGCATCATTGCTGTCAGTTTGTCCTTGGCATTGGCAGAGGCTGCTTTCTTAACCCTTGTTTTGCTCTTTTTTTCTGGCACTTTGGCACACACATTTCCATTTATTCTTCATTCAAACCAGACTTATTTCTGTTACAAACCTCCACAGAGAACTAACTTTTGCTTGGTGGTGAACATGCTGTGTACTTTTGGTTTCCCTACCACTTCCCAGTAGATGTTTTAAGAAGTCCCTGGGCTTTCTGTGGGGGTTTTGTTGGTTCATTGATTGATTTTTTTCACCTGGTTGAGGATAATCACCTCTGTTTTAAGCAGTGATGGCAGTGGCTCTGTAAGTCAAGCTCTCAAGCCTGAGTGTGTTCACACAGTGCTCTTGCATGCGCACGCTCGCTCGCTCGCTCGCTCTCTCTCTCTTTTTTTTTTTTTTTTCTTCTTCCTCCTCCCTTTCTTCTCTCCACACTGATGTGAGGTAAATTTGCTCATGCTCTGAGCTGCAGCAATGAGCCTGGGGTCAACCTCAGTCTCTCAGTTGGGCTTATTAGCTTGGGCACGGCACAATGCAGATGAAGGATCTGCAGCATCTTGTTGCTTGCCTCTGTGTGAAAAAACCTGTGTGGAAATAGCTTTTCAAAACAGGCAG
>KL285355.1:36204-47111 GCA_000699545.1 Podiceps cristatus
CAACCAACACCAGCAGCGTGCTGTCACCGTGTTTCACACACTAAATCCAAAACACAGGAGCTGCTGAAGACAAAACTAGCTCCGTCCTGGCTGAAACCAGGACAAAGTGCTCAGCCGAGTGGCAGGCACAAGAGGTTGCATTCGACGGCTCGTTTTGACTAGTTTCTCTCCCGCTTTGTCACACCTCTTTTCCCCAGATGCGCGACGCCACCCCAAGCAGAGCAGGCAGCCGCAGGTGCAGTAGGCGTGTAGGTTGCCGTGCCGCTCGCGCATCCCAGCCCTCGTTTCTGGGCCCCGGCCGGCTCCCTGGGCTGCATTTCGTCACCTGCAGGCCAGAGGCTGCCTGGGCTGCCTGCGAGGTGGGGACGCAGTTTGCTCATCCCCAGTCTACGTATTTTTTCTGGCTCAAAGAGCACCTGGGGAGCTGCAAGGCAGGCAACATGTACCTGCGTATATTCAGGTGGGTGTGCATACGTGCCTGTATCCTATATCTTTAGCATTTCAGCAGCTAGCGTTTTAAAAGCTCTGCTGCAAGAAATATTCCCATGTCAAATTCTGTATGCGGAAAAAAGCCCTTTTTTAGAGGCAAAAGTTTTTCATGGGTTGGAAACTGTGGTACTCAAATATTCTATTTTGAATCCATAGACATTTCAATCATGATGTAAGGCGTAGTTGGATGTTCACTGATTTATATAATGAATCTTCATCTTTTTTTGTCCATCATTTTGCTCTTTTCATTTGGAGAAGTAGATTATTATTGCATTAATATTATTAAAATAGGTAATTTTGCAATCATATATAGTTTTATACTACTTCATACTTCTTTCTTGCAAACAGAATCTGTATATATACTTACTAAAATAATTACCTACTCTAACGTACATTGATCCAAATACTTAATTTTTGCATTCTTAATGTACTGAGTGACATAATGTCAGCAAAACAAAAATTAATTTGATACTAACTTTTGCCAAGCACTTTTGATAAAGAATGGAACTCATTAAAAAATGTGGGAAGTCAGTATTTCATATTTGTGATTTATTTGCCACAGAACCTTCACTGGTACCTGTCTGCATTCAAATTATTGAACAAAGGAAAGACTACCTGCTTCTTTCCTCGAACTTAAAAACCTCAGAAGGTATTTTTCAGGTGTTGTAATTGCTCAGGTAATTTGACTTCTTCACATTTTATGAATTTGTCAAGACTATTCAGTCACGGGGTAACGAAATCTTTCAAAGACACTTATTCCAGTACTGAACAGCTGCTGATTTTAATATTTTGCCATGTATTCCTTTTTTTATTGTTTCATGTTTTGAGAATCCTGTCAACTTTAACATGGGCAAAACTGCCTCTTTATGAATTTTTGTTGTGATGGCAATGCAATAACAGCAAAGCCTGAGCATGCTGCTTCTTTTAATATTTAAGGTTCATATAGTCAAAGAGGCGAGTTTGGAAATTTCAGCTCTTGGTACCACTGAACGCAGCAAATTCTGAAAAAAATTTTTTTGAGACATCTATGTTTTTAGGCTTGATTTAGATATGATAACCTTCTCTTTGTAGTAGTTTATCAGTAATTAATGTTTTTATGGTAACCTTCTCCCATCAGTATTTGGTGCAATAATGCTTAAACTTCACATACTTATAGTTAAAAAAGAAAATGTTAATACAAGTAACAATATTCATTGTTTAAATAAACCATAAACAAATGGCATATTATTCTCCCTTGATGAGTGCCCGTAATGTATACTGCGAGGCACTACTATGATTCAAGATGCATAATTCAAGCAACAATGTAATTTTTCTTCTCCAAATCTGAAGTTAATTAGTGCACACACTATGCAACTGTCTTTATCAAATGTCTTTGGGTTGGTCTGGACTGACATTTTGGAAAGCTCAGTGCTCTTTGGTCTGTTTGCCAAGGTGTCCACGTCCATCAGTTACTGTCCCATCATCTCACCAGCCTGAGGGTGGCTTTGGTTTGTGGTGAGCCTGTCACACAGGGTTCACACTGCCTGCACGTCCCTCGAGGACGCAGCCAGCACTGGCCGGACCCGGCACAGCTGGTCCCATCCCAGGGACTGTCTCCAGTGTCCCACTTCCAAGCGCCCGTTCAAGGCATGCTGAGTGCTGGCAGCTGTTGGGCAGTAAGAAGTGGCTGGAGTTAATTCCTACCTCCTGGCTCTCCGTGCATCCGCATTTGGCACAGGAGAGTGTCTAGCAGCGCCCAGTGGCACCAGCCACTGGGCTTCCCACCGCGTCTGGCGGCCCCCGGTGCCCCCAGCCACTGTTCTTCGCGCTGCAGCATGGGAATCCCGCAGGTTCTGGTGGGAAGCCCCATGGCTATTGAAGCCTGCAAAAAGTCTATAAATAGTGGGGCTCCTGACACTGTGCTGCCTGCAGAAACACTTATGAGCTTTGTCTCATCCCAAAAGCCACTCATCGGGGAATATGCATTATTATTAGTATTGTCAGTGAATGTTGCCCAAGACTGTGTTTCAGGGGAAAAAAAAAAAAAAAGAAAAACAACAACAGACCAAAAAACCCCACAACCCCCCTCAAAACCAAGAAAGCAGCAGCAGTTTTCCAATACTCCAATGCAGTACAGCGTTGCTGAATCCAAGGCACAGTACAAGGCTTCTGTGCCTTTAGAAATGATTGATTTGGTCCCATCATCCTGGAGAATGCGTGAAATAGTACGTCTGTGTGTAGCCTCCTGCGATGATTTAGGAAGCTCAGTTTCTCCTCAGTGGTCTTTAGTAAGACTGAAGCAGAAGGATTCAGGACAGTGAACTTTGTCATGCAGCTTCTCGCTAGTATCTTTTCCATCCTTCAAGTGATAATTTGGTGAATACTGACTTATAAATAGGGCTATACAAAAAGGTCTCTGTTCTTAGACCATGTCCCTCGTGGATGTGTTATGGAAGAGAAGTATCCTTTGTTTCTTGGAGGGCCTCTATTGGTCTCTCCTGGCAAATGTCAAATGCCACGTCAAATCTACAACTTCCAGATTCCCTTCTGGAGTGCTAATACGTGGAGATCTTCTGGAAGATCTGCAAATATCCAGTCATCCTTTTGATTAGAGTCACTCTGAAATGTACAGCCATTTCCTGGGATGGTGTCAGACAGCCTGCTGTTGTCTCCTGCCTGCCCTCTTTCTCTCATAGTGATTCGTGGCATTACTAGTGAAGTCAACTCTTCGCCATAGTGCTCCTCTACTCAAGGCCCTTTGCCTGTATGTTGCTTTGGATTTGCTTGGTTTCAGTTCTGAAATGTTAACTATGTCTTTACCAACAGATTATCTATAGCAAACACATTAAAAACAAGTTACCTGGATGTTTGTGGGGTTTTTTTTCTGTCTCAACAAAGGTGTTTAGGAGTAGTTCCCCAAATTCAGTCTCTGCTTTACAACAGGGAGTGCTTCTTCCATGAATCCTTTCATTACTGACTTACATATATGGTTTCATGGACATACAAGTCCTGCTGTGAAGCCAGTCATAGTTCTTGCACTTGGATTAATAGATACTCTATTTCTAACCAGAAAAATGTTTACATTAAGGAGTACTTTCTAACCTAGACTCCAAGTTATCAGTCACACTTAGTTTGCTGTAACGATCTCTTCATACTCAGTATATATATGGCAGCAAGCACAATGATAACAGGCTTTTGCAGCCCCAATCTCCCTAGTGAAACTTGTGAAGCACCTGTTGTCCATATTCCCTGGAGCAGATTTTCTTCCTTGGCCATTTGATTGTTCTGTATTACACTTAACCAGCACTTCATGAATTCCCAGTTCTTTCAAATATGGATTTTTTTTTTTTTTCATCTGACAGCAGAGACAGTCTGCTTCATATGATGATCCACTTGGATCTGCCTCAGCGACTCCCTATCAGTAATTGCTGTTTTTCTCTTCTGACACAAATGCGTCCAAACATTTCTTCCCAACTGCAGATATGCTAAAGCACTGCTGATGACACTGAGTCTGCCGTACCTTACTCTCATTTCCATTTCTGGCAAATCCAGGCAGTAACACGACTGCGAAACTGGCACTTCTCAGAACTTCTGGTTTGTGAATGTAGATTTTGAAGCAATGATACATCGGCCATGGGATTTCTAAGGCTGTGTGAATTGTAAATGCTGTTCACGCTCTTGGGGGGGGAGATGTCCACTGGCTCCTTTCTCTTCTCCCTGTAGCTTCAGAAATGTGGCAATTACACTGAAATCTGCAATAAAAATGGTACGTACTCTAAACTGCACAACAATTGACCAGTATTATGTAAACCAGAGCATCAGTAACAGATGTACAGGCTAAACAGATGCTGTGACATTCAATTTTCATCTCAGCGATGTCTTGGGAAAATTACTCATGTGGAAAGATTAACACATGCAGAAAGACTACAAAACCATACAAATAAGACTGTCTAATGGAAATGTTGCCACAACCTGGCATACTAGTTCCCACCTGGGTTTGGGGGCTTTTCTAATACCCTTAGCCTACAACGTTAATTGATGGCACAAATAGGGTCTGGTTTTCTTCTGGGGTATATAGTTATAACGCCAGTCAGACTCTGCCAGCATCACCAAACCACACCTGAGAAACCAAGGAGTCAGTTCCATAGATCAGCAATTGTATCTGATGATGACAGATAATATTGGACAATCTTCTCTGGCTTCATTCATACATTAATAAATCAACAGAGATTTATTTTATGATACATGCAGCAGTACCACTTAGTCCTTGCCCTTTGAAAACCATGCTTATTGAATTTCAGGCTGGATTACTCTAGAAAAGCATTTTAAAGTATATCGAAACCATAGAGGAAAAGCACATCCCCCTTCCATCTAACAGCAGCTTACTGAACTGAGAATGCTTCCAAAACCAGGAAAAAGCAACTTCTTCCACACAGAGGTAGGAAATCAAGTTTTCATCTATATTAGAGTTCTGGCACATTGCAGTCTTTTATCTTTTCATGTTTTCCTTCTTTATATTTAACAGGGCAGCCTGCCAGCAGGTCTAGTCAAAACCAGCAGCAACGGCTTAGCTCTGAGTGGGTAGGTTTTTGCTGGAGCGGTGCATGAAATAGGTACGTTGGTTTGTCAAAATTCAATTATAAGTATGGAGGCACTGCCTACAGTGCTGACCTCCATTAAAAACATAACAAAACTCAATGGTATGTGACAGCCACTAAAGCCAGAAAGCAAGGAACTGTGGTCGACAGAGAAGCTCTCCTAATGCCGTTCTGAAGCTGAGGAATCTCATTTGCATTCACATTTTGGCCCCCATCCACCATTCTGACAATGCAAAGAAAAATCAATTGACTAAACTTTCAGAACTGCTTTAAAGACTCAAATAATATGAAATCCATTTCCTACACCTATGGCAAATATCAGAGAATTCGGAATTAAGAATCCCAGTAAGCTCAGTTCTGTCTCTTTCATCCTATGTGTTTAGGAGGGTTTTCATTAACCCATCCTGCTTCTTTGAAGAATTATTTAGGTTGGGAAAGACCCTTAAGATCATCGAGTCCAACTGTTAACCTGTCACTGCCAAGTCCAGCACTAAACCACGTCCCTGAGCTCCGCATCTGCACCTTTTTTATAAATACCTCCAGGAATTGTGCCTCAACCACTTCCCTGGGCAGCCTGTTCCAGTGCTTGACAACCCTTTCGGTGAAGACATGTTTCCTGGTATCCAACTGACCCCCCAACCCCTGCCCCCGGCACAACTTGAGGCCATTTCCTCTTGTCCCCTTGCCTGTTACTTGGGAGAAGAGACCCACACCCACCTCGCTACAACCTCCTTTCAAGCAGTTGTAGAGAGCAAGAAGGTCTCCCCTCAGCCTCCTTTTCTCCAGGCTAAACAAACACAGAAAGATACCAAAAAGGTAAGCTTTCCAATTTTTTTTAGTGTATGCCAAAACATCGTATTTTTCTATCATCTGTCCATAAAGGACAAAATAGCAATATTTAAGAAAATTGTATCTATTTTAAAAAATAAAAAAGTATATAAAAAGTATGGTTTTATGCGTGATTTCTTGAACTTTAACTTTCTTTTTGAACGCAGTATTTTTTTCCCTTAAAAGCAACTGTGAGATTTGACTTCTTCATTCTTGGAAAGGGGCCATAAATGTTTAAAACTCTACCAAATTTTCTATAGATTTCTCCTGAACAGGACTGCCATTTGCAAAATCTTGGTGAGCTATAGATGTTTCCTATAGATAAACTCAATCAGTCTGTCAATCAGTTTTCACACTGCAGTCTGGCAACCATGCACAATTCGCAAGCTATCAGAAGGTGGTTAACGAACAGACCACTGAAACTCAGTATCAAATGTACATGCACTTTTCCATGCATGTAGGCAAAAAAATAAGCAAAGTTCATGAAAGGAAACCTAGTGAAGAGATAACTGCAAGCTGAAAATAAGCAAGGTTCAAGAAAGGAAACCTAGTAAAGAGATATTCAAAGCTGAACCTAAGGCTTTCTCTTTGTAAATGAAACTCAGCGTGGGTGCATTACACAAAAAGATCCCTTGATTTTATCTGAGGTGGTTACGTAGCCCTTGGACCGGATAAAAAAGCATTGGGCTAAGTGATCTCCAGCGTCCCTTCCACACCCACACTTCTGCAGCCACACCACACAGTGTGTGCTGGGCTCATTTCACCTAACACGCAACACCTACGGTACAGATGTTTACACTGAGCTGGCCTCCCTGCATTATCAGCGGGAAACAGGCCTTGCTGGGAGAGCAAGCCTTGCTCAGGCTTTTGAGGCTGAAAACATACTGCCAAGAGAGAGGTTAAATCAAAGTAGCATTTTTTCAACATTTCCTCAGATGTAATTACGTATATGACTGTGATCCTGCTTTCCTTGTACAGAAAACCTCCCACTAACACTAATGGGTATTTTTTCCTTAAGAAGATACACAAGATACAGCCCTTAGATTACAGGGAAAATAACGCAATTTCAGTGTAAGTCAAGAGTGCTTGGTTCAGCTCCAAGTGCCTTGAGAGAAGAACAGAACTAAAATTCACCTCAGGGCATCCGAAGATAATGAATGCAATTTCAAGCAAAAGCATAGTGACCTGTAGTTAGAGCAAAATGTGTATTGTGTATTTGTATTGTGCGAGGTTTTGTTCTTTGCTGCACGGCATGACCTATTTCCCAGCATCATGTGATTTTTGTATTGGAAGACTCTTCTGTAAAGAAGTAGAATTAATTTTCCAGTAGAAAAGATACAAATCTGATTTTCCTTAATTCTGCCCAATCAAATAGTATAATACTGTATTTCTTCTTGTTTATTTAAACTTCATAACCCTTTTGAAAGATACATGTGTGTAAAGCATATGCACATACTTATCTGTTGTTGGCAGCATGAAGTTCCATTAAGTATGTACAAGGCATCAGGAAAATACAAATTAAATTACACTTGGATTTAATATGATTTAAAGCCCATCTCCCACCACAATGGTAGTTAAGCATTTAGGCATCTAAAGTGCAAGAAGGGAATTTAAGCTGCCTTCTATGCCTCCGGACTCACACTGGCGCCTAAGTTTTCTGCTTAAGTTTTGCTTAGCTGCCTGAAGTTTTTTCAACTATGCACATGGAGGTGGAAACCTAGGGATATAACCTCTAGCTAAAATGATCTGTCGTTCCTAAAACAGGAATTCCTGTGTCCCAGTCTCATAAACAACCCTGTCTATCAGACTTTCTCAGATCATTCCTAACGGAGACCAACACTAGAACTGAAAGAAGAGAGGAAAAAATCAAGCAGCAATTGAGACATCTGGAAGGGAACTGTTTATACAAACTCAACAGCTTTTGAAAAGCAGGCCTCTTAAAGTATGCAGTTAGGCACTCCAAATCAGCAGTCCCTTCTAAAATGCTTGCTATATATGTATTTTTTGCTTGTCTTCTTTATTTCTAGTCATATTTCTTCTAACATACTTTAAGTATTCGTAATTATGGCAACAAGACTTATTTCAATGCTTGTATAACTCAAAAGTGACCAAATGAAAGCCCACTACACTTTCCCAAAGGAAAAGAGTTTTATGACTTGAGAAATTCCAGCACTAACGGTAAATAATTTTCAGGTAGCTGTTAGAAAGCTGTGTTCGTAGTACAGGTTTCTGTTCACTTGTCAAAATCAACAACACAACACTACTGAGGACAAAACAAAGCAGAGAATACTGTAGAAATTATTATAAAGGCAATGATGTTGAACATTTGGTAAGTTAAGAGGATATTCAGTTAGGTTGGATTTAAAATATTAACCTCTTTGGCAGGTGAATTCTGGCTTTCTGTATCTTTTGTATCACGTGCACATTAATGCACTGTGTTGGCATGTGTTTTTGGTTAAGACCTCAAATTAATTAGATCTTAAATTTAGGATAGGATGTGTCAACACTAGAAAATAACAGTGGTGTTGGTATGTCATGCTTTCACTTACATGACCAGTAGCTGCCAGATAGCCTCCAAGTTTTCAAGTAGAGATGAGACCCAATTCAGCATCAGCTTCAAGTCTCCTTGACTGTTCAGCAGCTGACATACCGCGGCTTGTGTAGTACCTGCTCTACAAAACCAGAAATGTCTGCCTGGCTTCTGCTCACTCCAGAAGTTAATCAGGGCTTCACTGCAGTTGACGGGAAGGAATGAGGAGCTGCCTTTGGATCGAGGTGTTGAACATGACTCAGCTGTGGCTCAGTATTGAAAATTAACACAGAAATTTCCTCCAGTGATTTCTAAGTAATGGTTTGAGAAACCAGGATGAGATCTGGGGGAGAAGAAGCTATATAGCAGGTACAAAAAGGATACTTTTCAAAAAGTATGAGAACTGAACCCATATTACTGTTAACAAGTCTCTTCAGGTGCAGAGAAAATCTGCTTCTAATTATGCTCACATTTTTAGAAAAAAAATGACAAGTGAAGATCAACGTAAGAGACTTTCTTTCCAGCAGACCCTGCAGACCTATTGGGGTGATCTGAAATAGCTGCTCTCCTGATGCTCTTAAGTAGATTTCAGCCACTTTGATATGTTAAGTGTTTTTTGCTCAATAGAAAAGAAGGCTAGTAGTGCTCCATTTGAAATCTTGCTTTGTGCACATAACCAACATGGCTGCTGTGGAAAAACTCATTTTAAGTCTGAGGGGGCTAATGGATGAATATCAGAACAGTTGCTGTCAGTTTCACTCCAGAGGTAATGGTCAGCACTTCACAGAACTCTCTTACCAGCTGAGAAAGAGAAGGTGCTATTTGCCAGTAAGATGTCAGAACACAGCTGAGCAGGAAGGTGGAAATTCATTTCTTGGCAAACTTTATAGGTGCTACCTTTTGGGACTTTTTTTTTTTTTTTTTCATGCTGTTTCTGTATTCACCATTTTTATTCCCAAGTATTAAATGTATTTTCTTTTCTTTCTCTTTTTCTTCTGTATCTGTCTCATGCTAAAATACCCCATGAATGCACCATCCTTTCAGATTTTAGTTTTGATCATTTGATTGTTACATGCACGACACTCGCAGTGAACACTATAAGCACATAAGCACTGCAAAGTAGGACTGCCAGTATATTAAAAAAACCAGGGAATTTATATTTTGCTGTAGTTAAAATTTGGGTGGACTAGAAATGGGTCAGGCAAGCTTAACTGTCTTCCTGTTAGTGATGCCATCTGCAAAGTCTTCTGACTGAAGAAATGATGTCATGCTGTTTCTGCAATCAAACTGTCACAAACTACTTCTATGAGATCATTTCATCAAATGTGCTATTTCTTATTTGGAAACAGCCTTGTAAGGTATACTAAAAGTGCACACAGGGGAAAAAATGGAAGCTGTACTCTCTGTGCATCCTTGTGCAAACTCAGAAGTTGCAGAAAAATAAGCTGCAAATACCTGTGTATTACCAGTGTGGAAAAGGAAGACAAAGAGGAGGCTCAGCGCCAGGACCCTTAGAGGAATGCTAAATTGCCTTTGTCCTGTCTCAGTTCTGAGCTACGCGAGGGACTGAAATCACCTGTGATGTTGCTGTAATTTATGGCAGCCTACTATAAAGCTACACCAGCAGAGGAGACCGGCCACAGATTTTGTGATTGGCCAAGCCGACGTGGGCTGAGCAGCATTAGATAAGGCTGATCAGAACTGCCAGGAAGAGGCTGTGCCAGAGGAGATGGAGGGAGGGAGAGGAAAAAGCAGGATGCGCACCTGACCGAAGCACAGAATCTCTGCCTCCTCATAGAACAACTGGAAACCAGTAGTCTGTTCTGCGAGGACAGTAAAAGCACAGCAATTAGGGATTGAATGGCACTTCAAGTAAACACAGAACATAAATATTTAGATATTACTTGAGTGTACTTTTCTAAAGTAGGTCAAGTTATGATGTTCTGAATGTCACATACCACAGGCGAAAGAGAGGAACATTTGGAACCTAAATAATTGTTAAAACCACTGTTTTTTTACAGCTCTCCCACAACTGACGAGGCTAGCATCTCATTTACTGTGATGATCCCGAGAGCACTATCACCACTGTCTTTCAGTGTAAATGCCTAACACTTGTGTCTCCAGAATCTGTATTTTGGAAACAAATAAAAGGAGCTAATTTCAGAGGTAACAAGGAGATGCAATTTCTATTAAAAGGCTTGGAGATTTGCAAGCTCCCATCATTTTCAAAAGTAATACCAATCATTTAGCAGCATCAGTAAGGTGTTTGAAGGATAAGGCTAGATACCGGTATTTAAAAATGTTGTTCCATTTTTAAGGGTGTTTGGGTTTTTGTGGGTTTGTTTGTTTGTTTGTTTGTTGTGGGGTTTTTTTGGGTTTTTTGTTTGTTTGTTTGTTTGTTTGTTTTTTTTTTGTTAAATAAAAGGTTTATAGCTTCCAAGTTTTGACACTTCTTAGAATCATAGAATAGTTCGGGTTGGAAG
>KL285356.1:8127-24636 GCA_000699545.1 Podiceps cristatus
TCTTGTTTGCAGAATCATTTATATAGGTGGTTTGAGGTGATTTGGAGGGACAAATAGGCAGGAGAGGATTGCTTTTATCCAGCTCTGATCTGCTATACAGTATGGGACCTTAGTTATCTCAGGACTGCTGAGATAAGAAAACAATTATTTTAAACCAATAATATTGCATACTATGTCCTGTGACTGCAGTGAATTAATTACAAACAAGAGGAAGAAGAGGACTGAGATCATATTAGATAATTTCTGCTAATAAATTGGTTGTTATAGTGCTTGCCCAGGAAATGTAAAACCTCAGTTCTGGATGACTGCAAATCTGGAAAAGAATGAACCCCAAAGTCATTCTATAAAGAGCTTGGGATGCTGTACGTCCCAAATGAAATTGATGGAATGACTAATGTTTTAAAAAAAAAATCGTAGTATTTATAACAACAAAAGTTTACAATAGCAATCCAGTAATTTCTTTATTTGTTTAGAGTGGGATGTGTCATCTGTTTTTCAAGAAATAATACTTTAGTTATGGACAAAGAATAAGCAAAAAGGAAATGTGTCCTTCCACAAAGGTTTTTGTACAATCTAAACCCTATTCACTTAAAAAGATGGCACACAGATAGGCTCTTCTTTACAAGAAAGAATCTAAATGTAGCCCTGTGTGCTTTGCTGCCAGTGAAATCGGGTGATGATACTGAACTGCTTTAGTCATCTCAAAAAGCTTCTTGACATTTTAAACTAACATATTGCCAAAAAAGATAGAAGCCATTCATACACAAACCTCTGTAGCTAGTATTTTTCTTTTTTAAAGGGCAAACTGAAAAAAAATCAGGATCTGAAAGCAACTCTGCTGAGAAGTTAATGATTTTGAACAGAAAATGTATCTGACTTGTAAAAACTGTCTCTTATTTGAATGTCAGGAAACAAGAGGAAAAAAAAAAAACTTAACCACATGGAGATCCAAATGAAAATGGATAAATAAAAATGCAAAAGCTTATTGGAAATAAAGGATATGATGGAAGACTGTTGTTAGAAAGTGCAGGGATTGCACAGAGCTGACTTAAATGTGCAGAGAATAATAAAACAAATAGTAAAAAAAAAATCTTTGGCAAGATTAGTAAAAAGCCAGTTAGAACTGAGCTTTGGTACATCCATTTCCACTAATAAATGTGGTGTTGAATAAGGAACCTAAAGGGGAGTAAATTATGGGAATGAGGTCATGGAAATAAAATGTAGATGATCAAGATCAAATAAAAAGGTTTAAGCTGCAGTTCAGGCTTCTTTGTACCAAAAAGATGGTCCACATCACCATGAATCAATTTAGGGAAAAATGGGGAGGAAGGTAGAAAACAGAAAATTTGCTAAGAGACAACATGACTCTACAGAGAGCCTACCATGACAGAGCAACATAATATCTTGTCAATATTCCAAGCAAACATGTAGAATCATTGCTTGAAGCAGTATTGTAGAATAATTTCTGGGTGACAGTAAGACAGTCACTAAAATGTTATATGAATTAAGTTTGGCCTGTTTGGAAGGATAATGATTATAGAGTTTGTAGTTAAGAAATTAACTTAAAAAAAAAAAAAAAAAAAAAAAAGTCTGCCATATGTGTTTAAACAGTAATTATTAGGCTGGAAGAACATTACTATAAGAGTTCCTCAGAGGTTGGTACGGCAGTCAATATTAAATCATCTTGGCTTGATAATGTAGTGTTTTACAAATTTAGAAATGACATGATTTGGCAATCATAAAAAAGGTCATATAGAAACAACTAAGTGATTTAAGGGCCTCAGTAACAGAAATGGGACAAAATATAAAAATCTGAAATGTAAGCCTGTGCATAAGGGATAGTCTTCCAGATAGAATTAAGAAATTCTGTGAGACTGAAGCACATCAGCTAGAGTCAACGGAAGAAGGTAAGACCTGGGTCTGGTAACTGATCAAAAGATGAATTTGAACCACCTACATTAACCAGTAATTCGGATTTGTAGAAGGCTTATTATCTTTGGCACAGCTATAAATCCAGGGACAGATTCTTATCATGCATTCATCTTCTTCTCAGTTATTTTCTACGTAATATTTAAATAAGATGACATATGCATTCAGGGATGGATGGAACTTCACTGCTTTATTTGAAGCGACTTCAAGTTTAAATATTCTTTTAGAATTACAAACCATATAAAAATAAAATTTACTAAATTCCATACACTATTTCTTATAGCCTTTTATTTTTATACCTTATATTATAAAAGCTCGAATAGTATTATTAATATAGTAGCATATTTCAGTGCAATTGGTGAACCTTTGAGTAAACATATTAACAGATTATTTCTTGAGCCCAGTTTCACTACAGAATTACTTTCAACATTTCCTAATTGTTTTTCAGATTCTATGTTTAATTTTAGCAATTCATATTATTACAACGAAAAGAAGGTAATGTAAATTTGTATTTTCAGTTATTTCCTGTTTTCACTTAAATATTTAAATATTTTTTAATCAACATATAAATATTAAACTGTTTTATTCTACTCTAAAGTTGGTTATGATAGCCTGCTTCCTGGAAATAAAAGATCACAAATCTTTCATCTGCTTTTTCAGTATGAAGAATGAAAAAAATGTTCATGTTCTTTTTTCTTTCTTTTTTTTTTTTTTTTTTTTTTTTTTAAACTCAGGAAATTGATTTTGTTTTTTTTTTAGGGGTTGAGGAGCTTCTTGTGAAATCAAGAAGATAATAATGGCTGGAACTTAGAGAAAAATCAATACTACTTTAAAAATGACTGTAATAGTATCTTCCACATTCTATTGAATGCTTTTGAGATGCTGTTGATGAACTGATTTTATTTCAGAGTTTATTGCCTTGACAGAATCAATAATCCTACTATTAGTAAGTTCAGTAAAACTAAAAGGCTCAGATTATTCCCCAAACTCCACGTAGATCCCTAAAATATATAAAAAGTTTTTATTAAAGTTGAGTATCTGCTGACGCCTGAATAGGTGTGTAGATTTATTTTAACCATTTTCTGCTCTATTGATGTTTCTACATGTAATTTCACAATTACAGAGGTAAAAAAAGGTAGAATTGAACCATAAGGAACCTCTTCTCCCTCTATTGATCTTCTCATAGGAAAGAATTGCTATCAGAAATATCTCATGAAAGCTTTTTGTGAACATTTGATTTCTTTAGTTATTCTGATGGCCATGAACATTTTAAATTGTAGAAGTGGTGAAATTTGAGCCATGTTTCTTGTAGAAGTCTTATAAGTGATGTGAGATTTTGCAAAATGAAAAAGAAAAAAAATCGTCTTGCTTTTGTGCCATATCTTGGTATGCTAATATATAATTATTATAAGGCTTCAAAAAAAAAAAAAATCCTCTTTTTTCTTTGTAAGAAAGATTTGTTAAGCTCTCAAGGTGTTTTCCAAGACTTAGTTGTTTGGTTAAGCAGTTTTGAGATGAAAAAAAAGTGCAAAAAGGCTTTGAATAAGATGTTTAAGTATTTATCTTGTGTCTTTTGCATTCACCTCAAACTTGATCAAAGATGTGTCTTTCTCTCCCCTTATTAAGTATAAAGCTTAATAACAATGAAAAGGATTAATTACAGCATCTACTTCCATTAGCTATGGCATTCAGTGATTGTTTTATTTTTCAATGGATTATGCTTAACGTAAATATGTATTTAAATTTTTTTCAAAAGCCTGTATAACTCTACTAAGTATGAATTTACTTTTGTAGAGAAAAAAAAAGAAACAACAATTCTGAAGTAATTGTTTTGAATGTTGAATTTCTCAACTGTTGGAAGTTCATTCAAGTATTATTATGAATACTATAATGCAAAATATTTAGTAATACCTCATTCAAAAATCGCTTTGCCACTGAGGGTCTCCAAACTACCGGTTTGTAAAATTAGCATAGCTTAAAATGACTGATTTTGCAGGCTATTCTCAAGAGGCCTCTAAATCTGAAATAAAAGAAGGGAAGTGAAGTTTTTCTTTTGTATTTTTTTATTTTCAGTAAGTGCTGACTTTCTTGCACGCATTGTTACCTGTATTGGAACGAAATTACTCAGATGGATCTATATAGTCACACCCTCTTTATTGTATTTCTTTTTAGATTTGATATTTCACTTTAACACAAATCAGTTACTGTTAGAAAATTCAATTAAAAAAATCAATTGTTTTTATTTTTTAAAATATGAATATGAACCCATTATTTATGAAAAAGCATGCAGTTTCTTGCTTCTTTATCACAATTAGTTGTCTACTGTCAAGAACAAATTCAGTTTTTGTCTTTAATTTCTGATTTTAATGGAAGTATGAATTAAAGTGTATTCAGTAAGACAACATACTGTGTGTGATAAAAAAAGCAATAAAGGACAACGTTCTTAACACAATCTGGAAGATGGGAAATTATAGATTTGTTTGTGGAATTTGGTTTATCATCCGTCTGTAAAGTTTTGATCTCCTTTGCCATATATTTTCATTTAAGTTTAGTTCCATAAGTACCATCATTTAGCTTAAATGTATATTGTATTTACCCCATAATGATTTATATTAACACTTCTTTCTCCTTCCTATGGTTTGTATGTGGTTCTGAGATACTGCTTTTCATATTAAATCTCTATGGATTGTGAATTATGTCTTTCTGCAGTTTGACTTTCTGTTGGGGATTTGGTATGGATGGTATTACAGTGGCCACAGAGAACAGCCTATTGCTATGTTGTTAGTACAAAAAAATGCAGATAAAATGAATAGTGAAAAATAAGTAAGAGCTACTATTAAAAGACCTTTGAAAGTATTCAGTCTGAAAAATCATTAATTCAATAATTCCTACTCCCAAATTCTCATAAAATTTATATCTGCTTCAGCAAAGAAGGGAATTTGATTCTTGTCATACCATTTTTCTATTATTTTTAGCACTGCTTTTTATGCTTTTTTGATAATACACCCAAAATGTAGGTTTTGTTTTTCATAAGTTGTTAATGGGAAACCAAACTATAATAAACACTAGGGTGGTATCCATGTTAACCAAGATATCATCATCAGTGGCAGCTTGCAGAGTGGTCTACAAGGATAAGATCTACCTTCTATGGGGTGCTGCACAACATAAAGTCACGGGAACACAGGTGACTGAATACTGACAGGTGGAAAAAAGAACGCCTGTCCAAACAACGTACTTGACAGTTTACCAGCAATACTCTTAGATCTAGAGTTTGGAAGATCCCCTAGACTTTGGTTTCTCAGCTGTTCTAATTACATAGTTTGACAGAGTAGCAGGTACTTGGTGAGAAACTTGTTGGACCCTTAACTGATGCCTCTGCCTCACCCACTGGCTCTCCATAACTTTTGTATTGCCCTTCGTAATGCAGTCTATACATACTTTTTTTCTAACTAGCTTGCTGACTGAAACAAGATTTATAAAATACACTGACAGAGTAGAATAAAGCACGTCATGATCTTTGTATTCTTGTCTTTATCTTGTCTTTGCCATTTATCTTAGCGTTTTATAGTAATTAATACTGTCTTTAGTGCTACCATGTAAAACCCCAAATATATTCAAGCTTTTTAAAGAAAACTCTCTAAAGATCTCTTCCTTTTCTTTTATAAGCATCTGCAAGTGATTCTCTTGTTTTAATCCAGAACTTCTTCTAAATAGATGAGCCAAATAAGAGTGATGACAAATTTGGCAATTATCTGACATGTTCAAGGGAGAAAGGAACCATTTGCATTTTTAGATGTGTGATTGCCTACAGGAATATGTTCTTTTAGGGTGTGAAGAACTACACAGGGTTCTTGCTGTCTTTTCATATAATTTTCTCATGGTACATTGGTGAGATTTCTGTAAAGTGATTTTTCCTTCTTTGGAACACAGGAAACAGTGATCGGTCACCCAGAAAAGTCTCATGCCAATTTTTATTTGTGCTTGTTTATGAATCTGACTGCAGATTTATCTTGTTTCATTAGATTGTTCTATTACATATCCAGCTGACCTGGAAGGCAGCAGCCAACATAAACAAGTTGACTTCCTCCCAGCTGCCTAACCATGACCTTTTTAATAGAACGTAGTAAACAAAACTTGTAATAACTATAGAGCAATCTGGAAAAGCAAAACAAAACACTCTCCCCTCCCCTCAAGGACATACTTGCTGCATTCATCACTACAAATGAATAATTATTCTCATTCATCTTTCTTATTTTACTCTGTGTCTCATCATCGCAATGTAGACACACTTGTTTTCTGTGTGTGATGTAGGCAGTTTGCCAGGATCATTTTCTGTTCAGATGATCTGATGTCACAGTATCACAACTCAAGATCTTGAAGTCATATTTTACTGTTTTTCTTAAACTGTGTTGTCTTAAAGAAGACTAATTTTTAAAAGGGACTAGCTGTTCAGCAGTTAAGTCAGCTCCAGGAAACATGAAATATCAATTTGAAAGTCATGAGTTCATGAATTATTACAATATGTGCTATTATTAAAAAAGTCTTATGACACAAAACTATTCCATGTTTGTTATATTCTCTTTCATTTGAACTAGTTGTCTCAGATACTCGTGGGAGAAAATATATGGTAGTATGTACAAGCATAAAAAAGTTAATGTCTTTTTCTGTAAAGGTTATCTTATCAAGTTACTTCTTTTTACCAAGTTATGTATATATATATACACTCTTACATACATACATGCATCCATAAAAATATTAGTCTATAGATACACACTCACTTATACTATAAAATCTGTCTGCTTCTGTAGCTAGAGATATATATCTGTGGTGGAATCCTCTGCTTGAAGGTAGCAAATAACAGATAACAGGAGCCTCTTATGTCTCTTCCCTAAGGAAAAAAAGAAATCAACATTATTTTGAGTTTTGTATATGCTGCTGTCCTGTAATTATGTCAGTCCAATAGCATAAAGGCAAATTTGTTTTCAATATTTTTGGTACAAAACTGGTATCCACTTTCTATAGTTCAACTTTTCTTGAATAATTATTTTTAATCATCAAAGACAGAGAAAAAACCTCTGTCTACTTTTTTAGCGCAGTATCCAGTTACCTCCATTTCAACCACAGCTTTACTTAGCAAGCCTAATAATACTTGCACCTTGACAAAATATCTTTTGTCTACACTGGGAAAAAAAAAAAAAAAAAAAAAGAAACTCAAAGGCCAGTAGGGAACAACTTTATATGGTGATTCTTATCAAACCAGTACTATGTAGACTGCAAGTGTTTCACTTGCTAGAATGCCTGTCAAAAGTACCTCAATGCATATATTTATGTATTGCCTCCTAAACCATTCTTTATGGCTTCAAGTTGTGGCAGGGGAGGTTTAGACTGGATTTTAGGAAAAATTTCTTTACTGAGAGAGTGGTGAGGCATTGGAATGGGCTGCCCAGGGAGGTGGTGGAGTCACCCTCACTGGAGGTGTTTAAGGAACGTGTGGATGAGGCATTGTGGGCCATGGCTTAATGGGCATGGTGGTGTTGGTTGGTGGTTGGACCTGATGATCTTACAGGTCCTTTCCAACCTTAGTTTCTGTGATTCAGTGATTCTCTCTCTGGAGGTTGATTTCTGGAATAGTTCTGTCTCTTTTCTGAGCTCTTTTGCCTGGAATGGAAAATGATTGCATTTCAGCTTGTTTAGTACCTAGGTTTCTATAGACTTTCTTAGATTAAGTTTGATTGTTGCATTTAATTTCAGGAAGGCTTTAATTTTTGTGATATGTCCTCACTTTTCAGTCACTCCCAGTTACAGTCATTTAATCATTCAATTCAATGCAAACAGTCCATCAGGTCTTTAACAACAGAAGAATGACACAAAAAAATGGAAATCCATATTATGAAAGAGGTCCTAAATCAACCCTTACTTATTAATTCTCCCTTTATTCACAAAGCCTAACTCATCCTGACTGAATCAATCAAAAAGCTATTACCTTCATACTTGCAAGTGTTACTTTCAAAATCAATAAAAACTGAGTTCATTTTTAAGATGCAATTTATTACCAAAATAAAAGTTCCCATTTACTTGGGCTAGAGATTTATCAAAAACTGTTGCAGTTGGTAAAACCTTGTTTGTTGACCCTGTATATTTTTTAGTGTTTTGTAATTTTCAACTTTGTCCATTTTTTTCAGTTTCATTTATTTAAATAACTGGATTACTATTAGTTTTGTGAATGTGTTTTTTCTACTTCTGTACATGAAATGGTTTTCTTTATGATTTCACAGGAACAATACAACAGAGCAAAAGAAAGCCCTCTAGAAATATACATGAATGCATGTAGCCTTGGAAACAGGCAGGAAGAACTAAAGCTCCATGTGCAAATGCTGAATTGTGACATTATTTGTGCTGCAATAACTGAGATGTGGTGGGACAGCTTGCATAACTTGAGTGCTGTGATGCATTGATACAGGCTCTTCAAAAGGTCAGGCAGGTAATAAGTGGAGGAGAGGTTGCCCTTTATGTTAAGGAACCACTTGAAAGTATGTAGCTCTTGTATACAGCAGACAACAGGCTGGTTGAACGTTTATGATAACCTGGAATTATAGGAGAGGTCAGCGAGCATGACATTGTGGTAAAGGAGGTCCTTGGGACCAGCCAAGAATGTTGAGAATATTGGCTGATGTCCTTGCAAAGCTGCTCTCAATCATCTTTGGAACATCATGGAGATTTGGGCAGGTACCCAGTGAATGGGAAAAAGAAGACCTGAAAGGTCAACCCAAGGAACTACAGGCTCATCAACTTTATTTTGTTCCCTGGGAAAATCATGAGGTTGTCTTACCGGGTGTAAATCAGACCAACTTGACTTCCTTCTGTGATAAAAAGACTGCATTTTCAGACAATGGGAGAGAAGGGAATGCCATTTACCCCAACATTAGAAGGTATTCAACACTGACTCCCATAATACTTTTGTATCCAACTTGGGACAATATGCTCTGGAATGGTTGGGTACCAGAGGAGACTTAAGAGCTATTGGTTGGAGATTAAATGCAACAAATATGTCAAAAAAATTTAAAGTGAATTGAAAATGAAATGCATTTTTTGTTTCCATAAGTCTTATTTATTTTTTCTCTACTACTGATTAAAAAAAATGATAGCAAAAACCAAGAGCTTCCTGAGGAGAAGCTCTATATTTTAACAAGGTCTAATCTATGTTCAGGATCCTTACTGTTTTATCCTTAACTCACTAGCCACATTCTAAAAAAGTCCACAGATCTATGCCATTAATCATGAATCATAGAATCATAGAATGTTTTGGGTGAAAGTAGATTTGTCTTTTGTTTTCCTATCTTGACATGGCTGGAACACATGTTCTATCACCACAGCTTGAGAGAGTTGGGTTTGGTCAGCCTGGAGAATAGAAGACTCTGGGGACACCTAATTGCAGCCTTTCAGTACCTAAAGGGGGCTTATGAGAAAGACAGGACAAACTTTTTAACGGGCTGTTATGATAGGACAATGGGTAATGTTTGGGGACACCCAGAGGGTAGATTTAGATTGGCTATAAGGAAGACACTTTATACAAGGAGGTGTTCAGACACTAGAACAGGTTGCCCAGAGAAGCCCTATCCCTGGTAGGGATCTTTAAAGGTCCCTTCCAATCCAAACTCTTCTAAGATTCTATGATCCTATTCTAGCCGTTGGTATTTTCTTCACTGAAAATATCAGAGGAAATAAAAAAAAAAAAAAAAAGATATCTCAATAGTAATAGAATTAGTTATAAGACAAGAGTTTGATTGATTTGAGGTGAAAAAAAAGGTGTTGGTTTTAGATGTCTGTTGCTCCAGTAAGCTTGACCTATAAACCACAGTGCCTTAGAACATTTCTCAGGTGAGACACTGCGCTGCAGATGTGTGTGTCCTAAATTCATGCATACACATGGCATAACATATTACATGATCTGATATGCATGGCCTATTCTGATTTTGTGAAAACATAAGACACTATGTTCAGTAAAAAATTGTATGCATCACTTATCCATGTATGCATGGATAAGGAATTGGCTGGATGGGTGCATCCAGAGAGTTGTGGTCAATGGCTCGATGTCCAGATGGAGATTGGTGATGAGTGGTGTCCCTCAGGGGTCTGTACTGGGAACAGTGCTGTTTAATGTATTCATCAGTGACACAGACAGCGAGATTGAGTGCACCCTCAGCAAGTTTGCGGATGACATGAAGCTGAGTGGTGCAGTTGTGACATGGGATGTCATCCAGAGGGACCTGGACAAGCTGGAGAAGTGGGCCTGTGTGAACCTCATGAGGTTCAACAAGACCAAGTGTAAGGTCTTGCACCTGGGTTGGGCAATCAACAGTTTCAATACGGGGTGGAGGATGACATGATTGAGAATAGCCCTGCGGAGAAGGACTTGGGGGTGCTGGTTGATGAGAAGCTCCACATGAGCCAGCAATGTACGTTTGCAGCCCAGAAGGCCAGCAGTCTCCTGGGCTAAATCAAAAGGACCGTGGTCAGAAGGCTGAGGGAGGTGATTCTCCCCCTCTACTCCTCTTTACTGAGACCCCACGTAGAGTCCTGTGTCCAGTTCTGGAATCCCCAACATAAGAAGGACACGGATCTGTTGGAACGTGTCCAGAGGAAGGCCAAGAAGATGATCAGAGGGCTGGAGCACCTCCCCTATGAGGACAGGCTGAAGGAGTTGGGTGGTTCAGCTTGGAGAAGGGAATGCTTTGGGGAGACCTTCTAGCAGCCTTCCAGTATCTGAAGGGGGGATACAGGAAAGCTGGGGAGAGGCTTTTTAGAAGGGCGTGTAGTGATAGGACAAGGGGGAGTGGCTTTAAACTGGAAGGGGGTAGATTTAGATTAAACAACAGGAAGAAATTCTTCATGATGAGGGCGAGATGCTTCATGGTGAGACACTGGAACAGGCTGCCCAGAGAAGCTGTTGGTGAAACAACAGGAAGAAATTCTTCATGATGAGGGCGAGATGCTTCATGGTGAGACACTGGAACAGGCTGCCCAGAGAAGCTGTGGATGCCCCATCCCTGGAAGTGTTCAAGGCCAGGTTGGATGGGGCCTTGAGCCACCTGGTCTAGTGGGAGGTGTCCCTGTCTATGGCAGGGGGGTTGGCACTAGATGATCTTTAAGGTCCCTCCCAACCCAAACCATTCTATGATTCCATGATTTAACTTTACGTTCTACAACCTTATTATTGCCTTAGCAAGAATATATTTATTTATTGTTTTATTTTATTATGTTTTATTTTATTAAGTTTAGAGTATACTTGTTTATTATGTTTTTTTAAAAAGGAAAAAAGCTAAAAATTAAAAATAAAAGCCAGGATATTTTGGAGTATCTCACTGCTGGATTTACTTGTGTTTAGAGAGAATTTATTTTCACAATAATAGGAAAAGCAGATTATTTAGTCCCACATAGCAGTATATGCGGAGAAGCATCCCAGAGGAGAATGTGAGGAGAATCTGCTCATTGCTGGCCTCAGATGTTCTTTCTGTCATCAGACAAGATGCTATAGACTACTTTCTCCTATTCCACCAAGTACACATAAGTAATTACTGTCCTCATAGGTCTGTTTTACACTAAAAGTCAGAATATTCTAGACAACAGTGGCTTCATTATATGTTACTATTTAAGAAAGCTATTTTATGCATTACATTGTGCTAATAATTTATTTTTAGGGCAAAGACAATGTCTTAGCTGTTTCAGGGAATGCATATACATTTTCTCTTTTCCTACTGTGAGCACTTAAGATCTTTAGTCATACAGCTTACAAATGGCCACAAAATGTCAGTTTCAAATCAAATGAAATTCTTCTCCCTGGGATGTAAATGGATCATTTCTGCTGTGCTCTTAGGCCTTTCTAGTTTGAGGAACAAGAAATACAGTCAAGCATCCAAAATTAGTTTTCCTGCAGTGCACTATGAAAAGAAAGCACCATTAATATAGCCTACACATTTTGAAAAAAAAAAAAAAATCTTAGTGACTGTGGACAGTGATTTCAGTGTATGTTTTAAAATGAAAAAGCTAAAATAATTTAAACTATAGGGTTTTTAATTTGATTTGATTTAAGGCTGTATACTTGTCAAGTGAGGAAATGCAGATGGTTTTGAGAGAGGACATAAATTTTATCTGTCTTGGTGTCTCTCAAACAAAATTAAAAGATGGTATAGGATGCTTTAACAGTGTGCTAGCTTTCTTGGGTCTCAGGCATAGAATTCACTAATGTTTTCTGCTTCTCGCGCATTAATGCAACCAATGAAATTTTCACAAAAAACTGACATCAAAAAGCCTGAAAAACCGAAATTCAGTATCCAGTCCTAAAAGACCAGTCATAAAAGAAAATGTTTAAAAGCCATTTCATTTAATGACAGTACTAATTATTTTGTAGTTGATTGTTAATATCTTTTTTTAACTGGAATTCTGATTTGTACGGCCTTACCAAAGCTTCAGGAATCATTTTGTGCAATTGTACGGACTTTGTGGCTTCTTCTTTTTCTTTCTCTGAAGAGAAGTGAACAAAAAGCATACAATGAAAGTATAGTTATTACTGTTGCTTTTTCTCCTTTGTCAGGAACTGGATTGTGTTTCTCCTATCTCTACCCTGATGGCATCTTAGGGCTCTTAAAAGAAAATAGCTGCTGTCTAGTGCTCAAGACCCACTGTCCTTGAACTGTCCTGTGGGTTTATCTGGAATGACTCAAAAAGATAGAGTATGACAAATGAGTTCTTAACAGATGAGGTTTACAACCTTACCCACAGAAATACTTTGGAGAAGGGGGGTAAGAAACAGAGTATAGCTTCCTTGAGGATGCACACATTCTCAAACCAAATTATCTCAAAGCACATCTACAAACTAGGATTGGCTTTAAGGCTAAAGAACAATCTTGTAATTTCAAACTTAAGCTCATCACACTTCTTTCTTTCTGTTTTCTTTAATACTAATATGTATTTTTAATACATATGTATGTACGTATATATACATATATGGGTATAAGTAACCATATAAATATATCCATACATATATATACACTTGAATCCCTAGATACCTCTTCAAAGCTCTTTTTCCTTATTTTAAAGAGTGATGGTTTATGCCTCTATCATGTTAAAGCAGTAAACCACAGAAATTATGCCATTATCAACATCATTAATATCTTTCAGACCTGCTTCTACACTCAGCCTTTATGTGGAAGTGTAATCTTAGAGGCCTGAAATGTGAAAGCCTTACTTAATTCTCAGTCAATAAAACTTTCATTAAAATCATTGGGGTTCTGCCCAGTACAAACTGATAAGAACTTGAGAATTTTTTGACCTGTGCTGGGAGTATTTGCATAATTAGAGCTTAGTGCAAATAGATGAAACATTAATTCCTTATTTATTGGCTAATGAAATTAAGGTATGTATGAAAGAATACTTGTTTACTTTTTCCTCTTAAGATTTTCAATTTTACTTTCATTTTGTATTCTTAGTTGTAATTAAAAAGAAAATGCTATTATTTTTCAGAGTCAATATGTTATGTTCAAATATAGATGAATCCCAGGAGCAATAACAGCATTATATATGAGCTGCTGCCTTATGGATCCAAATTCCTTTATATAGCTTATGGGATACAGAAACCATATAGGGGAGAAATAAAGCTGTAACATAGGAACAAGCATACGTGGTACTGATGACACAGCTCGTTGTGGTGTTAAAGGAGGATGTGACAGAAATACACACCAGATGTTCCTTTGCTCTACAAGGGCACAAATGAATCCCATGCTGCAGCAATTATTCTGTCACATACCTGCACTCCTGAATGCAATTGATGAGCAAGACCATACCTTTTAGGTTTTTGAAACACTTCAGGAAACTGCTGTTCAAGTAAACAAAACTCTTTATTCCTTCTACTGAAGGAAAAGCATGTCTGATTTCCAAACTCCGGGCAACTCAGAAGAAAGATATTTTACTTAGCTTTGTTCAGGCATCTGTATATTTTTTACCAAACAGATTCTTTTCTGCATTGTATTATTATTGCTTTTGTGATTTTTCACATTAGAATTAAAAAAGATGAAAGTGAAGAGGAAAAATAAAGAATTTTGCCTTTTTTTTCCATCTTGTGAAAAAAATGAGTAATATTTTGTGTCATCACGGTGCTAAGGATGGAGTAACACTTTATTGTAGGGGGTTCAGGGAGTATTCTCCTTATTCTCCTTCACGACTCTTTAATAGGGGATGTGACAGCAGAATTTTTATAGGATACTGGAAAGGAGGTATTGTGGGTAATGTGTGCCCACTTCCCCCCCTATATTTAAAGTAATAAAAGTGTTTTCAGTATTTCAAAATTCTATTCAGTCTCTCAGAAAGGGGCAGGGGGGAAGAAAGAAAAAGAAAAAAATATTACTGCTGTGAACTATGGGAAAACCAAGCAGGAAGTACGTAACCACTCACTTTCCAAAAATGGAAATATTTGAAGGGTTTTTCTTTGGTTTTTAAATCATTTAGCTCAGTAAAATTTATGAAGCATAATAACCTCTATATATTCCAGTTTACTGAAGTTTTCTACAACCACTGTCAGATGGTAGAATTTATAACCTTTCTTTGGAACATAAGCATTTGAGTGAAATATTGTTATTTTAAAAATGCATTGCTAGAGCTTGTGCATGATGCAGTACCCTTCCATGTTATTTTAGGCATATGTAAACAATATGATCTCCCACACAGTGGATTAGTACAGATGTTCCAAACGTACTATGCTTTAAAGAGAAAATCTCTCCAAAAGATTCACGTTTTCTCCATAAGAATTTTTTCTTCCATGAGAATTGTCTTCCCTGAGAAATATTTTTTCAGTAGCCTTTCAAATTCCTGTAACTCTTTTCTAAAACAGGCTTTGTACATTACAGATCTCCAGAAGGACAATGATTTAAATCACCAAATTGAATTCCTTAATGAAAGTGACCCTTTAAAAAAAAAATATCAACAGAAAACTACCTGAGAAATTGTTTTCCATGTGTTCCCCAAGTAAGATGTGGTACCAATAGGAAAAAAAAAATCCATACAATTAAACCAAAAGCATTGTGAGACATGAAACCTCATGGGCAACCTTGTGTAGCTCCAGGCCTGGAGGTTGGTGTCCCTGCCTGTGTCAGGGGGGTTGGAACTCTATGATCCTTGGGGTCCCTTCCAACCCAGACCATTCTATGATTCTATCATTCTATGATTCTATGAAACAATTAAAAGGAGACCCCTACTCAGAGTAAAGGTTGATAAGAATTTTAGAGGAATGTATGTAGTATGTTTATGGAATAAATATATATTTTCCCTGAGGAAGTAGTTACTTTAAAGTATTCCTTTGTAAAAAAGTACTTCTAAAGTCTTTTGAGTATGTGTGTCTGAATCAGCTTATGAATCATCTAACAGCTTTCAACTAACAAACATACTGAGTTTCTTTTATCTTAGGCAGTGGAACTCTTTTCAGCATGCTAAACCCAAGTTTTCTAGTTTTAAATAGACACATTCAAAATCCTTGTCTGGCATATTTTCAATATAGAATTATATTGAATATACAGAATCACATCTATCTGCTTTTATTGCAAGAGAATGGGTAAGGGCAGCTGCAAGTTAACAGTATCTCTCTTACTCTGAAAGCATTACTTATAGGTTAAATGAAATAAATTCTTGTGACCAGAGCTTATAAATAGAGAAAAATCTTGCAGAACCTGAATTTCAAGCTCTTCAGGCATAAATTTATTAGTGCTGTCATGCCCTGCCTCCTAGTTGGCACACATCAATGTCGTTCTCCTGCTACATGGGACTTGGTCATGGCTGCTGCTGCTGCAGGTGTTCAGAAATTAGAAGTTCTAGATTTGCAGCTGTCTATCTCTACTGGCATTGTGCCAGTTTTTGTTCCCTGTCCACAAGATTTTGTCCAGAAATTTACTCCACTGGAAGGAAACTTGGGGCCTCATGTCTGCTTCTCCATTTATTCTAAAGTTCATTGAGTAACACTGAGCAGAACATTCCCTACAGGTTTGCTATGCACTAGAGGCACCTGTGTTCACATCTGCATTCATACTCATGGCAGCAGAAACATAGGCAGCATCTGACTCATATGTTGAAAATTTTTTAAATTATTTTTAAATAGAAAGTGCAGAATTTAGTGGAGTTATTCCTGCTTATTTAGGAAAGCTACCTTTTAAACTCAAACAACAAGATCCTTCTAAGCTTCCTAGAAGACTTCTTAACAGATATTCAATTCCATTGCAATTTAGTCATATCAGAATCTGACTGGCCTTTTGTTAGATTCTAAGAGCCAAAAATTAACATTAAATAGAGATTTCACTTACATTATTGCTACCCTTTTCTTTTCTTATCTTCATAACTAATACTGAGAAAAAAGAAAGTGACTTCCCAGATGAATTGAAACTTGTATTCTAAGCATTCTGGTGCTGAGTTGATGGCACTCAAGTCTAGTCTTCTTCAGAATGTTAGTCTGAAAATATAAAAAAGCTTTCTATATTTTCTAATTAGCATTTATTAAATGTCATGGTTTTACCCCAGATGGTAACCGAATACCAGGCAGCC